>JAFIRS010005487.1:0-55954 GCA_018342105.1 Gonioctena quinquepunctata
GGGACGAAATGTCTTTAAGAAGGGGCAATGTAACGAACCTAGGCCGGACCTGTCGCCTCGCGCGTTGCCGTCGACAGCGATGAGGTCATCCCCGGAGATGTTCGAGAACAGTCCAGTCGCTCTGCCGCGGAGAGCAACGGTCGATATTGGAAACGATTGGAACATGCTGGTCGCCAACTGCCGGAATTCGAAAGATCGGGAATTCTGTGACGGAGATAAATAGGTAGCCCTCAAGATGGTACGGACAGTCTGAACGAGCCCATACGATCGAGCTATACAGTGGCGTAATATAAATTAAGTTGTAGATTTAAGTGTGAAATAAATTAGTAGAAACCAAGTTAAGTTTATTTACGTTACAATATTATTATATTATATATATATATATATATATATGGTTGGATGGAAGAGCAATTCCTGCCATGATCAATCATGTGCAGGCATTGAATCCTGCTTTTTTTTAGGATATAAGCTAACTGCTGTACCTGCAATAAAAGCATTTATTATCATTATATATATATATATATATATATAAAACTATATATTTATATAAACATATTTGACACATGACTGATTTCTTCCATACTCTTTAGTTTGACTGCACAACAAAATTTCATGTTTGTTAGTTTTCAACTGTTACTTACCTAATTGTTATATTTTGATAGTTTTCATTTGATCGAATGTGCTATAATATGTTTTTTAGCGTGTAACAGTTTCTCTATTATAAAGAGCATGAGCTACTTTTACAAATAACCTCAACTTAGTCATCATAAAAGACTGGTTCGACTATAAAAAACTATCTCTCAGCATAGAAAAAACATATTTTTTGCCATTCTGTAACTACCATTCCTCTCTACCACACTACAGCCTCCTATCAATTCAGAATCAGCTACAAATTGAATCAGTTACATATATAAAATACCTCGGAGTCATGATCGACTCCCTTCTAAGATGGAATCACCATATTGACTACATTGTTAGGAAACTGAGATGTGTCTTATATAAGTTTCGACAATTCCAATATATATTTGACTTGAAACAAAAAAAACACTCTATTATAGCCTTGTCCAGAGCCACATAACTTATTGTGTGGTAGGCTGGGGTGGGGCTACGAAAACTTACCTAAGGCCACTTGAGGTAATACAAAGGAGATTTCTGAAACTCATACTTAACAAAAACTTAAGATATGCAACTGAGAACTTGTATAATGGAGCAAGAGTACTCGATATTAGACAACTATATTTCAAAAATCTTATTCTAAAACAATTTAAACAAAATAATCACAACCTGAAGCAAACACATAATTACAAAACACGCAATAAAAACCAATACATAATACCTTACGCTACACAATTAATTGGACAACGATCACACGAATTTCTAGGGACAAAAACATTCAATAGTTTACCCCAAGAAATACAAAAATTAAATTCAATACATAAACAAAAAAAATTCTCCATGACTACATAATTAAAATGCCTGTCTGTCTATCCATAAACTGATTGACAACAAATTTAAAAAAAGGCCTTTCAAAGCGTTTTTAATTATATTTATTATTTTTTATTTTTATATATTACTGTGTCTATTCCTATTCCTCTTATTATTAGTAACTCTAATGTGATCTGTAAATATATATGTATATATGGCATGACATATGACTAAAACTATATATAAGATTTTATTTTAAGATATATTTTGTAACACTCTGTATTGAACCACGCACAAGGAGATTTCCCTCCTTCTGTGGTAATTTCAATTTATTCAGATTTTATGTAAACATTATCATTCTGTAACCAATCTGTATGATGCTGCTGAATAAATTTTATTTAATATTATTATTATTATTAGTGGGCCAATTTTACAAATTTCCTGTGTTTCCAATTATACTCACATACATTTTTGTTTAAAATATGTCCTGAGAATAAAAATGAATTTTTCGAAAGCTTGACAAATTGAAAAATAGGTCTTTTTTATCTCATCGGGTGTTTTTTCATGACTGCAACCCCAAGGAATATCCTTTCGAAGTTTATTTCCAACTTTGATGTTTTGTTCAACTAGTCCAGTCAAGAGTGTACCCTATATATATATATATATATATATATATATATATATATATATATATATATATATATATATATATATATAAAAAAATATATATATATATATGTATGTGTAATCTAACTCCTTGCAGACGCGTCAATGAAGAGTGTATAATGCCATTTCATATCGAATTAAAGTGGTTGGAAATCAGAAAAAAAATTGTTCTTTGTCATATTCGCCAAATTTTTGGGGAGCGCCGCTCGCCTTACTTCAGCGGCCCCCATCACAGCTGTGAGTTAACGCAATTGCCGATGCAATAAACATTTTACTAAGGGCCATCATGCACTCGTCATTCACGAGTGTGCAAGAGGTTTTTTTCTCCCTCGGATGCTGGTCTCGTCGCCAGCTGCACCTTGCGCCTTCCGGGTCTTGTTTTACAGCACCCTTCCCGTAACTCTAGTCCCCTATACAGCTTCTTCACCGGTTGGCTACTGAGGAGGCGAGGCAAATTCCCCCAAATCCCGTAAAACAAACCTAGTAATTACCCACTGAAAGTTGTAAATAGTAGGCTAAGTTTATTGTATATTGAACAAAATTGAATAAACCTCTTTTGATTTGAATTGGATGGCTACTGTAGCCTTCGGGGGTTAGCCTTGGCTATCCGAATATTGCTTGTCCTTGGCGGTCTAGCGCCTAGCATTCTGACAATATATGTTTGCCACATTGTCTGCAGGAAAGTTCTCCGTTTTACAGCCCCATTTTGTGCAGGTTGGGCTGTTACCAGTGAGAAGGTCCGTTATTGTTCTGACTTGGTTTATACTCGTCTTGAGTAGTTCTTCAATTCTTTTTTTCGACGGTTCTTCAATATATATTTTCTCGTGGTGCATGAGAGGGGGTTTCTTTCAGCGATCCCGTACGCAGCCTCGTATGGCTGATTTTGTCGCTCCGAGTGCAGGTTTTGGGCCGATATATGTAGTTGATGAGCCCATCCTGGCTAGTTCATCATTGCCCTCAATGCCACACTGTCCTGGGACCCACATAAAAGTTATTTTGTTATGTTCTGCTAGGACACTGAGTGCTTCTCGGCATTCCCATACCAGTCTCAATGTCACTTCTGGGTTTGTAAGAGCCTTCAGTGATGCTTGGCTGCCCGTGCATATTTTGATCTGTGTGTTGCGCACTTCCCTCAAGTTGTTTTCTATCTCGCAGTGTGAGATTGTTGTGTGGTCCATTGGTTTCATTTCAAGAATGTTGCCTTCCACTATTTCTTTTATCTTGTTGTGATCCGATCTGTTGCTCATGTTTTGTAGCCTTAGAAGTGCCATTCTTGCCTCCCCCATGATTGTTATGTCAATCGGTGGAAGGTCCAGTGGTGCTTCCATGGCTGCTGTTAGTGTTGTTTTCATTATCTTTATCCCCCACACGAAAGATGCATAGGTGATCATGGGTTCCACCACAGTATTGTATGTCCAATACACCATTTTGGGACTTAGCCCCCATGTTTGTTTGTCACCTCAGCTTCCTTCTTTACTTTTGGAAGTTTAGGGGTCCCAGGCCCTCTTTCCGGTAAGAGCTACTATGGTTGATTTAGAGGGGTTGAATTCAAACCCTCTTCATTTATCCACGTACTGACCAGATTTAGGGCCTTTCGCATCTCCTCCCTAACAGTGGTCTGCGTACCCAAGTGGTTTTTGTCCACTCCTTTCTAGTGTGAATAGCTGGTTTCTTCCACTTGAAAAAAGTGTTTAGTACCATAAAATTTAAAATAATATCAAAATAAAAAAAAATAAATACAAGCTTTTATTCAAATGCCATAAAAGGTACAAAAATAATGTTTTCAAATGTGTGACTTAGGTTATTCTGTGAGTAACAGATTCAAAAGCTTGTCGCTTCTGTATTCAAACTGAAAACTTTGCGAGGCAAACTTTTGAAGTTGTTTTTACTTTCAATGATATTATACATTGTTGAAAATAATGTCTAACTTTGGATTTCCATTTAGGTTTCCAGCTGATGCCTATGAAAAAGCTGTTTGGTTGGAAAAGCTGGGATTGAAAGAGTTCACTGAAACTGTTTCAAAGTATGCTAGAATTTGTTCTATTCATTTCGAAGGAGAAGCTTCTGAAATAAAACCCAGTTGAAAAATATTTCTGAGAAAGGGTGCTCGTCCCCATTTTTTTAATGAAGAGTATATTCCAACAACTGAAACTGCTTCAACCTCGAGGTAAACTAATCATTCAACAGAATTATTATCATCTCAAATTATTTTAATATCTTTCATTCCTTCCAAACATAAATTTACCTTTTTTTAGATTAGATAATAGAAAGTCATCTACGGATTCAACAGATACAGCCCCAGGAACTAATTGTTCGGATATTATCGATTCTTTTGGCCCCCCACTGAAGAGGTAAGATGAGATTCAATAATTGATTTCACTTGTTAATATGATTTTTATATTAGCTCAAAACTTGCAATTCAATTATCACCCACTTTTAAATGTACTGTTTTAAAACTTTACAGATTCCATTCAGATACATCAGCTACTATGACTGCCCCAGAATAGATACGGAATCTCTCTCAGAAACTTTGACTGCATCGGAAACTGAATTGATTCAGATGTCAATCACTGAAGAGGAAACAGACAGACCCACAATTTCGCAAAAGAAAAAGTGAGTAGAATAATATAATAATATTTGTTGCACTATGATATATACAGTGCTCGTCTAAAGTCCGTACCCCCCCTACTAATTTTTGAACCACCTGGTATATCGCAACGAAATTTGGAGGGCTCAAATAGGAGATAAATACCTACTTTTTCATGAAAAAATCACAGCTAAAAGTTTCAAAATGGCGGCTGGGCGCCATCTTCAATAATTTTTTTAAATAGAACACCCCATATATTATTCTATTTTCGAAATCTGCTCATAATTCTCAACAGTTTTCTCTAATACACTTTACTCCTGAATTCAATTGTTTTCGAAATATTAAAGTTTGAAAAGTGACATTTTGGTCATTTCAAACCCAACGAAAAACACTAATGTTGCTTTCAATCAAATTTGCAAAAACCGTTGTCGCGGTAACATCTTGTTTACTGTCAAACTGAACTGCTAACTGTCAAATAGTCCATTGAGCGCCTAAATCCTCTTATGAAAAGTGTGATCATGGCTCGTCTTTTCTTTTGTTTGATTTACCTGAATTGATTTTACTTGTATCTCTTACAATATGAAATAAAATTATTATTATTATTAGTATTCCAAAGTATTTGGGATGGTTTCCTCTATTATTGTCTTGCCTTCTAGGTAGAAGGTAGTAGTAAACAAATATTATCAGTATTCCAAAGTATTTAGGATTAATTTTTATTGAAACGTGGATGTTTATCGAAGTCATATTGTGAATTGAAACAACAGCTTGATAATTGAGAAAATAGCTACACCAATGGAAAATTGATTATGATGAGCGTCCCATGCTTTTATTTTATTTTTATTCATAAATATTTTGGATCACAATTGGGTGGAACATTTCAGTCTTGTTTATATTCAATTTTATTTAATTTCAGAGCTGTTATTGACTTATCTACTAGTGATTTTCAACTCTGCAAGGCCAGAAGAAATTTCAGAAGCATGAAAAAAACTGTACTAGGCCAAAAAACCAAAATAAAAACTTTACAACAGTCAGTGCGAAGGCTGAGGTCTAAAGTGACAAATTTGAATTCACTGATAAACCATTTGAAAAGTAAATCTTTGGTGCATGAAGATTGTGAAACTTCATTGAGGGTAAGTTTTCTACATAGTCTATGCTGATTAGAATACAATAAAATTCATTTTATTCCAACAAGACATTACAAATTTTATGTACATTAATTCTGAAATATAAAGTTATGGTAGAATCAAAATTTTCAGATCTTCAAAAAGTCCCTGCATATGGTCAGATTTTTAAGTATCATTGTGAAAGCAGCCACGAGTTTCAACCATGAATCTGTCGCGGCGATACGAAGTGTTCTTGGCCGCCAGCGGTCCCTAAAATGTGTTGGAATTTCATGGCCAGAGCCATTAATTTACTATTTGATGGGAAAGTTTTCGCGGATGGGGATTTTTTTGCATAAACCTGTGCTACTTGAAGTGCTCTACAAGACCTATATTTCGAAATATTTTGTCGCACAAAAATTTGGCCCCCACAACGAATTAAATTAATTTAAAAAAAAATCCAAAACTCCTTCAAAGTTTTCGTGGATGGGGATTTTTTTGGATTAAACCTGTGCTACTTAAAGTGCTTGCAAGATCTATATTTCGAAATATTTTGTCGCACAAAAATTTGGCCCCCACAACGAATTAAATTAATTTAAAAAAAAATCCAAAACTCCTTCAAAGTTTTCGTGGATGGGGATTTTTTTGCATAAACCTGTGCTACTTAAAGTGCTCTACAAGACCTCTATTTCGAAATATTTTGTCGCACAAAAATTTGGCCCCCACAACGAATTAAATTAATTTAAAAAAAAATCCAAAACTCCTTCAAAGTTTTCGTGGATGGGGATTTTTTGCATAAACCTGTGCTACTTAAAGTGCTTTTCAAGACCTATATTTCGAAATATTTTCTCGCACAAAAATCTTGGCCCCACAACGAATTAAATTTAAATTTTAAAAAAAATCCAAAACTCCTAAATTTTGGTGGAATTTTATATTCAAACTTTATTTTCAAACCTGCGCTACTCAAAGTGCTCTACAAGACTTCTTTATTCGACAAAATTTTATTTTATTTCAATTTCACTCTTTTCCTCATCACCTTGCGGTAGAGTGACAGGCGCATTTTTTTCAATGTGGTATCCCATGTAGGTCTAATCCACTATAAAAATAAACTTATAAAAAATAACAAAAATAAAAAATGTAAATAAAATATAAATAGGTCAGGTACTGAATAGTACTGTTATCGACAAATATAAAACGCAATAGAAAATAAATAAATAAATAAAGTTTTGTCGAATAACAAGAATAAACATATTGACTAAAATATATTACCGAATCAACCCACCAGTTTTCTGATCCGGTGTTTAGCAATAAAATGGGAATACATTATAATAAAATTAATATCAAATCATGTGCCACATTCTGAATGTGCAAATCTAATACACCAAAAATCAAATAAAGTCTATTCTTGGAATAATAATGGAACTGAACAAATATTTTATCAAACTCAAATAAACTGTTTCAGCAGCATTAAAACATATAAAAAAAAGATTCTTCCAAAATATCAACAAATAAAATGAGACCTCGTCCCACCCCAGGTGCCTTTGTTTATATTGTAATGATATCTACAAAAATTACAAATATGATATTATTTCTACTTCAAAAAAAAACCTTCATTGAATGAATATACTAGATTTTAGCTATTTATTGGTAATTAAAAAATTATTGCACAGCAAACATTCACGATTTTTTATAATAGAACAAGTATTGTGAAATTTTCTTTTACACGTTTTACAGCTAGAATTCAAAGTTCCTCTGATGGAAAATCCGCATACGAGACAAAAATCAAATTGATCGCGATCCGCATTTTCCAAAACTATGGTCATCAATTCGTTTCTGAACTCATCCATATCATTTGGTTTCAATAAAGATTCATTTCTCAGAATTTGCATGAAGAAATGTATAACATAAACTCCGCAGTTATATCCATCTTTTTGTCTTATATGAGTTATGCACTCAGTTTTGAAGTGACAACCTTCTCTTGACAAATTTTTATTATAATATTTTTCAATGAATGACTCAAATTTTTCTTTATAATCTTCGGCTCCTTTTGAGATATTGTTGTAACGTGGATCGATATATATGAATTTATTTATTTGCAAATCAGCTATGGCTAAAACCCAATGGTCACGATTCAAAACCGTACCAATAATTATAGGAAAACAATTTTTGAATTGATTCTTTTTTCAGGCAGATCTGAAAAAAAACTTTGTTCCATATCATTGCCGCAATGCATTATGGCGTAAGTTTGGTTAGTGGTGAGCAGGATATGAGAGTCATGGGGGTATAATTTTGAAAAAAATGATGAACAGTTATTCATTGCAAAATCCGTTAGCCATTGCCTTCAATATAATGTTTTAAAATCGTCGAATCGCAATTCTGCAGAAAAATTTTCTTGGATTTTTTTTTAAATTAATTTAATTCGTTGTGGGGGCCAAATTTTTGTGCGACAAAATATTTCGAAATATAGATCTTGTAAAGCACTTTAAGTAGCACAGGTTTACGCTAGAAAATCCCCATCCACGAAAACTTTGAAGGAGTTTTGGAATTTTTATGAAAATTAATTTAATTCGTTGTAAGGGCCAAATTTTTATGCGTCAAAATTTTTTGATATATAGATTTTGTAAAGCACTTTAAGTAGCACAGGTTTATGCAAAAAAATCCCTATCCGCGAAAACTTTCCCATCAAATAGTAAATTAATGGCTCTGGCTATAAATTCCAACACAATTTAGGGACCGCTGTGCGGCCAAAAACACTTCGCAACGCCGCGACAGATTCAAGGTTGAAACTCGTGTGAAATATTTTTGAAGTCCCAACATTGAGCTAATAATATGTATTACATTTTCAATGAACATTGTGGAAATATCATTATTTTCATGATTTATACAACCACTCAAATAATATATTTGTTCCAGGCGTCTTTATCAGAATCAACATCTGAACTTTTCAAAAGGATGCTTAAGGGATCCAGAACTCAAAAGTATACACCAGCGCTCAGATCATTTGCTCTAACTCTGAGCTTCTACTCGACCAAGGCATATAATTATGTCAGAAAGACATTCAATAATTCTCTACCTCACCCAACAACCATATCAAAATGGTACCAGTCAGTTGATGGTGCTCCTGGATGGACACAGGAGGCATTCAGAGCATTGAAACTGAAGGCGGATGCAGCTAAACAAGAAAACAAAAGTGTTATTTGCAATTTAATTTTCGATGAAATGTCTATTCGAAAACAAGTCGAATGGACTGGCAAAAAGTTTTGTGGGTATGTGGATATTGGTACTGATTTGGATAGCGATCAACTTCCCGAAGCAAAAGAAGTACTGGTGTTTATGCTGGTTAGTTTGAACAGTTCCTGGAAGATACCTGTTGGATATTTTCTTTTAGATGGTCTTTGTGGATCTGACAAAGCTGGGCATGTTAAGAAATGTTTAGAGTTGGTTGATGAAACTGGAGTGCTTGTATCCTCTATGACATTTGATGGAACTTCAGCCAATTTGAAAATGGCTTCAGTTCTGGGAGCAGATTTCAATATTTCACCAATGAAAACTTATTTCAGTCATCCTGTTACGAAGGAAAAAGTATATTCATTTCTGGATCCATGCCATATGATAAAATTAGTTCGAAATTGTTTAGGATCATATAAGAACTTGACAGATTCTCATAACAATCAAGTGAGTTGGGATTATATTGATAAATTAGTTGACATTCAATATAATGAGGGGTTAAATGCTGCAACAAAACTGCGAAAGCGTCACATCATGTGGACTAAATAAAAAATGAAGGTGAAGATTGCGACTCAAACGCTAAGTAAAAGTGTAGCAGATTCTTTGATATATATGTGTAAAGATTTATTGTTGATTGAATTCAAAGGAGCTGAGGCAACTGCATTATTCATTCGTTATTTTAACGATCTGTTTGACATTTTCAACTGAAAAAATAGATTTGCGAAATATATTTATAAAAAGTCATTGTCTTCAGTAACAAATGAAACATTTTTTGATCACCTAGACGTTATTAAGGAATATATATTGCATCTGTCTGCTGGAAGTGTTAGTGTTTTGAAGTCAAAAAGAAAAACTGGTTTCTTAGGATTTCTTATTTGTATTGAAAGCCTCAAAGGTCTTTACGATTCTTATGTCAAAACCAATAAACTCAAATATATTCTCACTTACAAATTGTCACAAGATCACATTGAACTATTTTTTGGAGCTGTAAGAAGTCGTGGAGGATTCAATAACAATCCGACTAATAGACAATTTGAGGCAACAAATAAGAGGTTGATAGTTCATTCAGAAATAAAAGCTGGAGAAACTGGAAATTCTATTAACTTAGATGCAACCTCAATATTATTTTGTAGCAGTGGTAGAGTAACCATCAATGAGAATGGTCAAGATCTTTCTTTGATGGCTGAGCAGGTATCATTTGAAAATAAATTGAGTGAAGATATATAAGCTTTAGATTTTCTCCACTCTTCTGCTTGGTGTTTAACATATTATGTTAATGATATTGTTTGTTATATAGCTGGTTATGTGTCGAAGAGGTTGAAGAGAATTGTTACATGCTTTAGGCCAGCCACTTTTATTTGATGAAAATGACGAAACTACTTGTACACTACTTATAAGGAAAGAATATAAAAACCTCACAAAAGCATCAAAATTGGTAGTAGAAACTTGTAAAATTGCTGAAATATATTTCAGATTTTTTAATAAAACAACAAATATATTCAATAAGAAAATTAAAAACCTCATGAATATCTTGGTGAATAACACTCTACAAAACCTGCCCCCAAAACTCTATGAACATTTTGGTGATCACTTGTATGACGAAGATCCCATTGGTGGTCACTCAATAGAGCTGTTGAAGCTGATTTTGAATAAATATTTCAAAATTAGAATCCATCATGAGACATCTAGTAAATTAGATTCATCAACAGTACGAGTCAGGAGCATTTTGACAAAAACAGTTTTATTTCGTAATCAATAAAATATATGTGTTTTCCATCCCGAATCTTCCTGAGTTTCAAATGTATGTTGCCTTAGATTATCATAATTCAGTTCGCAATATTTTTATTCCTATTTTGAATTGGAAATACCTATCAAATAATACAAGCCTACTTATGTAATACTTTGTTCCAGAGATATGAGCATGGCCCTAGTTTCATGATCACCCAGTATATTGTTGATATTTGGATGATCCATAAACGACTGCAACTTTGGAGATCATTCCCTTTATCTTCCATTCGTATTGCTAATGTGAAATGAAATAACTAATAAAAAACCTTTTAAAGACATGCTTTTATTTAAGCCGTGTACTAAAACGTATAAAATAATTTTAAGTCATTGCTGACAATGATTTAATTATTTTTTGTTGAATTATTTGGTTTCAAAAAGCTTGTCACGCGAATTGTAATAAAATTAATTCTTTGACAAGTTGTTACTTACCAACCAATCATTGTCCAATGAAATTAATTGGTACCTACTTTCATGAACACTTCACGCGACAAGCTTTTTGAAACCAAATAATTCAACAAAAAATAATTAAATCATTGTCAGCGATAGCTTGAACTTATTTTATACGTTTCAGTACACGGCTTAAATAAAAGCTTGTCTTTAAAAGGTTTTTTATTTTTTGCTTTTTAGTTATTTTACCTTAATCTGTTCATTTCTAATACAGCCGTGTTATTACAATGTCATGATCTCCGACCCCAAAATTTCCCACACACCAATTTTGACTAGAACCTGGCCATAATCACAAAACTCGCCCGACATTCTGAAGTCGCCATCTTGGATTTATAGATTTTGACAAAAAATTCACGCATAATCTCTAAACCTGAAAACCCCCACATACAAATTTTGAATGAAATATGACCATTATCAGGAAACTCGTCCCTCATCTTGGGGCCGCCATCTTGAATTCATAAATCTTGACAAAAAATTCAAAATATCCGAGAAAACCACCGCATACCGATTTTGAATCGACTTGGACCATAATCACAAAACTCGTCGTCCATCTTGGGGGGCGCCATCTTGAATATATTAATTTTGACAAAAATTTCATAATCTCCGACCTCGAAAACCCCCGCATACCAATTTTGAATCGAATTGGACCATAATCACAAAACGCGTCGTCCATCTTGGGGGGCGCCATCTTGAATTTATTAATTTTGAAAAAAATTTCATAATCTCCGACCTCGAAAATCCCCTCATACCAATTTCGAATCGAATCGGACCAAAATCATAGAACTCGTCCGCCATCTTGAATTTATGAATTTTGACAAAAAAATCAAAATATCCGAGAAAACCGCCGCATACGAATTTTGAATCAAATCGGACCATAAATACAAAACTCGTCCTAATCTCGGGGACACCATCTTGAATTTATGAATTTTTGACTACTAAAGTGTAAATTTAAAGTTAGTTTTTTTATAAAAAA
This sequence comes from Gonioctena quinquepunctata, assembly GCA_018342105.1. Taxonomy (NCBI): domain Eukaryota; kingdom Metazoa; phylum Arthropoda; class Insecta; order Coleoptera; family Chrysomelidae; genus Gonioctena; species Gonioctena quinquepunctata. The sequence goes on from JAFIRS010005487.1 coordinate 12,215, forward strand.
TATAGGTTGAATATGACTTACATCTTTGTTGAGAATGATTATACAGGTGTTTAAATATGATGGTTGACACATTATGAAGGATGAATGATATAATACAGTTTAAAATAACTAGGAATTAAAATAAGGATTATCACAATGTCTATAGGTGACTGTCATTTCCCCATATGGGAAGAAGTGTCAAGTACAGGTTAGGTACTTCTGACCGGTAGTTGACATGACATCTGACAGATAATTGACATGCCCTCTGATGGGCCAAAACCAATTTGAGACTGATAACAGTGGTGCCAATTGTATATTGCCAACAAAACTATTTTTGCACGATTAAAGATTGGAAAAATTTAAAGTGAGGTTGTTGTTTGTTAACTTTTCATCCAACGTCAAAAGATAGGAGTAAATTTCACTGAGATGATTTATATCTGTTTTTTCATTTATACAGTTTTTATCTTCAGAAATATAGGCCATTTCTAGAAAGGATCTTTTTGTTGAGTGTGATTCACTAGCTAAGACCTTTGTGGATTCTTAATTCATATGGTGGTCAAACTTGTTCACATGTTTTGCTACTGCGCATCTTTTTGGGTGTAATCTGCAGTCACTTTTATGGAAAACGATTCTAGCGCCTAATGGTCTTGAGGTTTTACCAACATAATTCTTATAACACATCCGACAAGGAATACTGTATATTACATTCGTTTGTGCAGTTATGGGTACTTTATCCCTAATTTTTGTATGAACTGACCTAATAGTTAGGACGATTTCATTTGCAATTTTAATGTTTGATAGATCATGATAAATTCTAGCTAATTAAGGTATCATTTCTTTGAAGAACGGTAAGGGTGTATACATGACTTGTGCTGAGGCAGTATCAATATCATTGTTATCACTGTTGATAAGGGGTGTTTCACTTGGTCTGGTTACAATCTCAAGTGAGGTTGATGTATTAAACAAAATATTTTCTCACCATGCTGGCTGGATATGAATTATCAAGATTCAAAAGAATATTGAGATTTTTTTTGTGAAATTGTATGTCAGAGATTTTCAACACTCTTTTTTTCATTTGTTTGACTAGGTTCACTTTCATCGAATGTTTATGATACGACCAATAATTTATATATCTTCCTGAGCTACATGGTTTCCTGCACCAATCTATTGAGACTTTGGCTCCTACACGACCAAAAATAGTTGGCTCTATTACAAGTTGGGAGGGAAGCAAAAAAATTACATTGTTATGTGCAATGAGCGTAGTGAATTTATTTCAACAATGTTAATTTTTCCAAGGAAAAGGATGGCCCCTTTGCTAGAGAAGGATGGTCCTGCAGGTGCAATATACAGATGCTCTGACAACGGCTGGATTAAGGGGGATTTCTTCTTTGAATGGCTAAAACATTTCATTTGTTATGCTGAATCATCAGTGGAAGAACTTTTGTTGCTTTCTTTATACTCAACTTCTAGTTGTTTATATTTAAATATATGGGCAGTGGAAAGTAAATACTTTTATTTTACCAGCTCATGGCAAGGATGGCCCACTTCTTATATCTTTTCAATACATTGAGTGATGTGGCCAGTTCTCTCTTGACAAGAGAGATAGAGACATATAAGAGAGGGGTGTCAAGAGTGTGAATGAAGCTGAAACTAATATCCCTAAGACACAGTTTCGCCAAACAGCTCTTGATCCCAGATTAATTAAACTCCGCTTGTTAGTCAAGCAGGCTCAACGGTGTTTTCTGTTTCACCATGGAACAACCCCGTCCGATGATGATCGCGATTAAATCATGGCCCTTCTGGTGTTCAAACCACCCCTTCTAACATCCTGGATTGATGTTCGCGAACAAAATATATAAATATCTTTCACCATTGAACATATTGTTGGAAAAGTGAAGTCCAATAATGTGATTTCCAATAATTCCTCTTCAAACATAAAGTGACCATCGCTTTTGGTGATCAACAGTCCTCAACCAGTGATGAATTTCAATTACATAATAATGCATATTATGACTGTTGATCGACCAGTTGTTCTTCAACATTGTCATCAGAAAACAGAATTTTGTTTAAAGTATCCCACTCAATGATGCCATTCATTTGAATATAACTCTATTAGCAAAATCATTACCATACAATTCTTGATGTGGATACAGATGCTAAGGGTGGAACCTATGTTTCAATATAATTCTGTTTTCACTACTTTGTGGAATATCCGTTTCCCTAGTGACTAAGTGAAGATTATTCTGTAGAACTAATGAAACTTGCAAGTCATTTTCCTCATTGATCCAGCCACCAACAATTTTGCATTTGGTATAAGACACACTACTGATCTCTTAACTTTTGGAATGAAGAAACCCGTGGAGTTCTTGCTTCTGTATATTTTTGATGGTAGATTCTGCTTGCTAATAAAGGATTTCTGTCAGCTTCGCCCACACAGTAAACTATATTCACTAATTCTTCGCGAGTGAAATTCATTCATTCATCAAAATTCCTTTTTTTGCAACAAATCTCGCAAACTTCACAAAATATACCCTACAAACCCTATATCGATAAAAAGATCTTAAAAAATTCCATGCAATGATGCAATATAGAGTGTTGCATTTGAAAAAATCGAGTTATTGCCATTTGTGATTTATGATTTTCAAAAAATCATAGTAGGCGATGGAACATCGAAACCAAGTTGGTTAAATTATGATTTTTTTCAGCGAGTCTATGCACGACGCTATTTTGACACATACATTGGCATAAGTCAAAAATTATTGAAGATAAGTTCAAGAAATCTGAGTCTTATATCGACAATTCAGTGGCGAATCCAAAAATGTAACAAAAACAGGGGTTTGATATTAAAACAAAAAAAAAATAGTTCTCTATCTTGTTTTGGGACATCCTGTATTTCAATAGATTTTTTTTTAGAATGTGCATCATTGTCGGATTTATCGTCGATAGCTTGGATAGAAAAAAGTTATGGAGCTTGCACACACCCCTGGATCACCCTGTATCACCTGGTATCACCCTGTATACGTGACTGGTAAATGACGTATTATCCGCTCCAGTCAGTACAGCTATTATTTTTCAGTTAAAAATTATCTCAAAAACCATCCCATAAACTTTGGCACGGCATGAAAATACTCGTAGCAAATTTTTTCAACAACTTTCACATACCGTTACTTCTAGCTCCACCGCTACTGGAGTAGCTAACGCTCAGATTTCTTATGATTAAAGGGAAGACTATAATTATTATGATTTTCAGTCGGTATGAAATGACTTTTCCAAATCAACACAACCTCCCCTACTATAACGCTCAGGTCTCCCAAGTCCATCTTGAATCAAATTCTGAATCAAATTCTAACTGAGCTTTCAATGTGTCCGCTACGGAACTCGTGGGACGATGCATACACAGCACAAAAAAAAACTTGTTTTTGACATATATTTATCAACAGTATTTTTAGTATTCACCTGTGAACGTGAAAACATGAACGGTGAACATCTTTCCTTTTACGTTTCTCTACGCAATCGCAAACCCCAATGTAAAGGTGTCGGAAATTCATAGGAATTATTCGAAAAAAGAAGGTTACCGATTAGGACATCTACAATTTATCGCGCTGAATACGGATAGGACACATGCAATTAATTGTTTTTTTTTATAAGCTTTTAACTTGCTTCGTTCGTATGTCATTCGTTCTGTCATCCGTTCTATCATTCTTGCCGGTTCAAAATCCGATTGAGTTGAAATTTTGCAGGTGACAATGCACAATAAAATTTTTGTAAGAGAAAAAAAAACAAAATTGCGGCTTTAAAATGGCAGCTCCAAAATGGCGGACGAGATTTGTAATTATGGTCCGATTTGATTCAAAATTGGTATGTGGGGGTTTCCGGGGTCGGAGATTATGAATTTTTCTGTCAAAATTCATGAAATTGAATTGGCGGCCCATGGAATTTTTGTTAGAGAAAAAACAAAATGGCGCTCCAAGATGGCTGAGGAGATTTAGGTTTGTGGTCCGATTCGATTCAAAATTGGTATGTGGGAATTTTCAGAGTTGAAGATCATGCATTTTTCTACAAAATTCATAAAATCAAAATGGCGGCTCCAAGATGGCCGATGATCTCTGTGTTTATGGTCCGATTCTATTCGAAAATGTGGGGGTTTTCCGGGTCGGAGATTATAAATTTTCTATCAAACTTCCCCAATTCAAGATGGTGGATGAGTTCTGTCATTATCGCCCGATTTGATTCAAAATTGGTATGTCGGGGTTTTTGGGGTCGGAGATTATGAGTTCAGTCGAAGATTATTGATTTTAGTAAGGATGGCATTTTTAAAATGGCGGATGAGTTAATCTTCACATCGTCTCCTCATTGAAGGACTAGTTATCTCAGAACTTACAGGAAAAAAACGCATCATAATAACGATGCTTTAACAAAAATGCATAGATTAAGACGTACCTGAGAACTAAAAATCACAAAATAAAATAATAAAAGAAACTGTTCAAAGGCAGATGTGTGACCTAGGTTATTCCGTGAGTTATAGATTCAAAAGCATGTCGCTTTTGAATTCGAACTGAAAGCTTTTATTATTTTTTACTTTTTAGTGCATGTGAATATAGGCTTGTCTTTGAAGAGTTTTTTTGTTAATTATTTTTTTACAAACATATTTGCGTTCATAGAAGTGCTGAAATGATTTTATACCTAGACGTATGTGAACAAAGTTCAACCGAAAAGTGAAAATACGACACCCAGCAGTACGTAAGCCTATACAGAACTTCAATGTAGTATACGACGCTATAATTTGGGGAAAATTTCAGGAATTAATTTAGTGGCATGTCTGTAAATGAGTAGATTTGAAAATAAGTTAATAAAACATGAAAATATACAAATATTTTCTGTTTCAATATTTAAGTTACTTAATAATATTTTATACCTAGGTAAATGCAACATTTGTTGTGAAAGACTGGATGCAACATTTGTTGTGAAACAAATTTTTTCGAACCAAAATGTTTCAAATTGATGAAATATTTGACTAACAACATTTTTCTGCAAGCAGTAATGATCGTGAACAGAAGATGTGAGTTTTGTGTTGTTTGATTTGTTGAAAAATGAAAAACTGGAAAGTTGGCGTTGCGATCTTATTGTGGCAGTTTGTCCAATTGATGGACAAAAAATGCGCCAGACAAACAATTTTGGGTTCATCCAATCAACGGAAAAAATGCATTGCTGATTTCATCTTAGAACTCAGAAATGATCCCAATAAATAATACAACTACTGTTGAAAGAGTATAATTTTAGAACAAGTAACTTTTGATCATTTATTGGGTCTGATGGAAGGATGTTAAAATTGGAAACATTCTCAATTGAATATTGAATAGAAATATTTTTCTGTGATTTGGAAAACCACGATAAAAATGAAGTTATTGTTTGTGAATGTCTAACAGAAAATAACTACTTTCCCAGCTAAAGTCACGCTGGACATTGAACTACATTTGATAGATATTCTGAAAGGACCCTTACTCAAAAGAAAAAATCTGAAATAGAAAATGTGCATTCTCATTCAGATAGTTTGTTGATATTCTATTCCACTCTCAATTAGGAACTCATTCAGATGAATGAGGCAAAGAAGAATGTTTTTCAAACAAGAGTACTCACCAGAAATCATTTGTAACATTGACGCAAGAGAGGCATCGCATACACGATATCTTCAATATATTTTTGTCGACGAAAATATGTTTCACGCTTCCACGATCATCAGGAAGACAGGAACAAATGGGAAACACATTTTCTAGAAGCAATCTCACTTTGCAAAGTTAGATTGCTTCTGGAGCATTAATTCATTTTCCAATGTCGTCTCATAATTTGTTAATTTTGTCCATACTAATACTAATTATCTATCAGGGTGCACTTGAAAATATTTTTGCCCTTACCCTTCCTTCCTCAACAGAACTTCCATTCTCAACAGAAATTTAAGTCACAAGATGAAAGACGTATTTCTGCACATCGTACGCAGTCCTCATGCTGACGTCACACCATCCGTATACTCCGCGTAACTTAGACTGTAATTTACAACGCCTGCACTCTGAAATGCAAACGCGAATCAACTCGATATTCGTGTATTTCTCTAGACCGGCAAATTTACGGTAACGGAATGAAAGATTACGAAGTGGACTAATGCGAAAAGACTATATTGGAAAAGTCTGTGAAACAATGCCAATCAAATCAACTACAACTTATTTAAGAATTATATTTAGATAAAACTTCTATTTTTTGCGTATAATTGCAATCATTCAAATCATCCGATCACTGAAATTGTATTGTTTTCATAAAGATAGGTATATGAACGAAAGAATAATAAAATATCAATTTAATGTTTATGGTGCTATTGATGAACGACATTAACAATAAAACCATGGGTATAGAAAAAAAATCTTTTTCTACGGCTATAATACAAAACTGCATTTTTAAAACTGTTTTTGATTAAACAATGAAGTACATTGTATGTTTTCAATTTCATTTCCTTATCTGATAACACAATGAAGTCATTGTGTTATTGTTGGTCATTAAATCACGTCTCCCATGGATAGCAAGGAGAACTTAAGACATCTGTCAATTCAGTTTCATCAAAACTTGTCAAAGTTTAAAGGTATGATGAGCAGTGAAATTGACGAACTACCTCCTCCAGACATAATTGCAGCCGCAAATTAGGCATGTATAAACTTGATTCCGGAAGTATCGAAAGAGGAATATGAAAAAGCCCACAAATCCTTCACATATTGGCAAAAGGGAAAGGTCACCGCGTCAACTTCAGAAAATGTATTACTTGCATACTTTGATCAATTGAAGTTCAAGTTTCTGTTGTGAATTAATTTCGCTATTTTATGTTAAAGCCGTAGAAAAAGTATAGAGTATAACTCACACGGAATGCTCATTTCCCACTCGTATGATTTCCAGCACTCGCCTACGGCTCATGCTGCAAACATCATACTCGTGGGAATTGAGTATCATTCCGTGATTGTTAAACAATATACTATTCCCTAATTTCGGTTATAAGATGATAAATGGTATAACTTATCTTAATGTAATGAATTCATTGTATGCTTCCACGATTGTTAAACAACATTGTGCACTTTTTTAACATGTGATTTCAATTTATCTATCAATTTGTTTCTTTTGAAAGTGCATTTGTATTAATTTTCTCTTTTTTACATGCCTTATTACACACGCTAAATGAACGACGATTGTATTTGTATTGCCGGCTGCAAGCGATAATTTGACGCGAGCCCATACACACTGTAAATAACACGGAGTGTCGAATATTCTGACGTCACCATGTGGACTTCGTACATCTGCACGGAATAGGAATTTAGGTTTTGGCGTCTACTGCTGCAAAGTGCCTTACGGAAGCGCTTGGGCCGCCATTTGCTGACATTCTGCTTTGACGCTTGGTGTAAAAAAGTCATTTCGTACTTTTTTCGTAAATTTTATAATATTAGAGAACATGATCAGCTTTTGAGACAGTTAACACGTGTAATTCGCTGATGTACAATTATGTCATTTAAAAAAAAATATTACATGTTTTTTAAATCATTTCTAGCCTTCCTTCGTGCTTTAAATCCCTTAGTCGTTTTTGAACATTCTTCCTCTCAAATTCCTTCTGTAAATCACTCCACAGTTCTCCCAAGGTCACCCTGACAATTATCCTTCATCCCTTCATTACCTTCGCCTATCTTCAACCATATCCGGGCTCCCATTCATCGTGCCTCAATTTTTCATCCCTGCCAATGACCTTTCGTTTTACAATAAATTACTTGGGAAGTCATCTCTCCGCTCCTCGTTTACAATAATATTCATTTATCCTGGCGAAAGTCGGAGCAAACTGTCATTAGACCCGGTTGATTCTATTGGTGCGTTATGACCATTTAGTTATTTGGATGTATTTGCCATTATCAGTTTATCGCTCTAAAGCACAAATCAAACTAACATACACGCCGCTGTCTACACCCAGATAGAACAGGATATCCTATGGATACCCATTTCATGTCCAATTCTGGTCGGGATATCCCTGGATTTGAAATGGACATCCATAAGATATCCGTCGACGGATTTGAAATGGATATCCTTCAGAAGATATCATATGGATGGCCATAAGATATCCGGAGCAAATATGGATAAGTTCAAATTGCAAGATTGATTTTTATTGTGTCAATTTCTGAGTTTCTTTCATGCTCGTACATATGGATTAATGTTTTTGGAAAAATCTCATGTTTCGTTTTTCTACTTGATTTGAAATGGATATCCATCGACGGATTTGAAATAGATATCCTTCAGAAGATATCCCAGGGATGGCCATGAGATATCCAAAGCAATCATAAATGAATTTAAACATTCTCGTAGATACACAAATTGTACCTTTTCAAAAATACGTTGTCGCGGGGACCCTCTGCGACCACAGAACAGATATACATGTGACTGCGACAGCCTGGCCATACTATACGCATAATTACTGGCGACGTCTGTCATTTCATTTTATTGAGGAAGGTCATAGTCATAGCACTGAATCCAAACAAAAGTCGTGTTTTTTTTTCTATTTTCCTTCGTTTTTGATACCCTGTGGGTCTGGACATAATGGTTTTCATCTGTAGCAATTCATTGTTTCCAAAGGGAATTATATATTGGCCGAATACAGGTAAATATCAATTGAAAAGGACATCACCTATAAACATCCATTATTTCCAATGCATTTATGTGTTTGCTGTTTAAGTTTCGATATTTACAGAAATGCTGAAAAGCACGTCGTTACATTTGCCACAATACACGGGTTTTTCAAATGTCACAGTGCCCAGATTAAAAATGGTGTGAATGCCTACAACAGTGGACATGTGATGAATATGATTCATCAGTAGATTCGAACATTCTCCTATTGATTGCACTGAAAAAATGAATCTTTCGGAAGAATATTTGGGAACGGGATCGAAATTCAAAGCTGTTGTAGGTAAGTTGTATGTTTTTCTATTCCTTTTTCTAGAACACTTTTTTTAGGTACCTAAATGAAATCACAAAAATGACTTTGTGGAACGATGCCTTTCTTCCATACTCACTAATATGTTTGCCTCCAAATATAGCTGGTATGGAGCATAAAAAATAAACTGGACAACTAAAACTGGCTGAATTATCACTAGGTGAAAAGCCCATTCAGTTGTTCAATTTATTTGATAATGATTTGATTGCCTCATAACAGACTGCTATTTCAGTGAGAATGCAAAATTTCCAATTAAAGTTCATGTCAAAAAGAGAGAGAAAAACTATGGCAGTGGTGTATATATTATCATCATCAGTATTCGAATTCAAAAGAAAGCATAATATTTCTCAGTATTTTTTTGTAGATTTCAACATCAATTATACCCGTGAATATATACATATCATTTCAGAAGCAGCTGACCTCAGTGATTCGACGGAAAATAAAAAAGCTACTAAAGAAGCCATCTGAGCTTGGCTGAGAAGGGCCAAAGAAAGGCATCTGTCATCTTCTAGAATAAAGGAAACACCTGATGGTGGAAGAAAATAGCATTATATTTTTTTGATTATTCTGCATTTAATATTCTGTTTTTATTTTAGAGTTTACATATACATTTTATTTGTTGATAACCCCGAAGTTTATGAGAATTTTTTTTGAAACCAGAGTTTATTATTACATTTTTTTTTGTTCAATACCATTATTTCATTTCCCTCCAGATCGCTATTACTATATTTTATCTTCGATAGATATTGTAACGTAAATAAACTTAACTTGGTTTTAATAATTTATTTCACACTTAAATCTACAACTTAATTTATATTACTACGCCACTGTATAGCTCGATCATATGGGCTCGTTCAGACTGTCCGTGCCATCTTGAGGGCTACCTATTTATCTCCGTCACAGAATTCCCGATCTTTCGAATTCCGGCAGTTGGCGACCAGCATGTTCCAATCGTTTCCAATATCGACCGTTGCTCTCCGCGGCAGAGCGACTGGACTGTTCTCGAACATCTCCGGGGATGACCTCATCGCTGTCGACGGCAACGCGCGAGGCGACAGGTCCGGCCTAGGTTCGTTACATTGCCCCCTTCTTAAAGACATTTCGTCCCGAAATTTCATCCTTGGAGTGTGACGATATCTGCATGACTCCCCATATCTGCACCGTGAAGTTCGATGGAAGTAACACTCCACGGTCTTCATGATCGGTCGTGGAAGACGGTTACAGCAAACCAAAATCTTGACGCCGCTGGATCTGAATATCGCCTCCAGCATACTTCTTATGACTCTCCAGTCCAACCCATCAATACCACAGGACAATTTGGAATTGCTAGATCCACCAGATTCTGGTCCACCATAGTATCTCTTAGTTTGGTGAGACTCTTCCAGACATCTTCATAGGACGGTTTATCTTGGGAATGCCTCTTGGTAACTAGGTAGTAGATGTTTCTCTGGCCTTTCTTCAACTGTAGCACCCCACCAACTTCTGGATTCTGCTACCGCAGTGTTTGGAGTTGACCAAATTTCTTGGAGAACACTACGGCGATGCCCCTGGACATTCGAAGATCTTCTGCCACACAGTGCGCTAGTGCGTAGTCAGCAGGCACCTCGAAAGGTCTCGTGACTCCTCTCTAGTAACCCATGTAGAACTTTCTGCCCGTTTGAATACAAGGACATAAACTTCTCGAACGTCATATAATCCTCCGGTGGCTTGAGGGTGCGAACTTGGTCATGGTTTCCAGCGTAAGGGGCCAACCTGTTGAAATGGACGACCCTTGGTTTCCCTCGGGGTGGCTTATGGATTCGGTACACAAGGTCGTTTATCCTTTTCACGATTTTATACGGGCCTTCCCACGAGTTCCGCAACTTTGGTGATAGTCCACGACGACGTTTGGGGTTGTACAGCCAAACCAGGTCATCAACTTCAAATCCTCCAGCGTCGGCCTTGATGTCATAGGTCTTCTTCATTTTATCGCTGGCACTCTGGACGTTCAACCGGACTCGTTCGTGGATGTCGTCCATTCTCTGCCGAAGTTTGCTGACGTAGTCCTCTCCCGCAGTGTCTTGTCCTGGCGGTATCCCAAACTTCAGGTCACAAGGCAGTCGCAGTTCTCGGCCCATTATAATACTAGCAGGAGTTTGACCGGTTGACTCGTGTACTGCGGATCGATAGGCCATCAGGAACAAATGAAGATACTGGTCCCAGTCTCTTTGATGGTCAGAGACAACCTTGGACAAGTGGCGGTTGATCGTCCTGTTCATCCGTTCCACCATTCCATCGGACTGCGGATGTAGGGCCGTGGTTCTTGTCTTGCGGATGTTCAGCAGTAGACATATTTCTTGGAAAAGGTTGGATTCGAAATTTCTGCCTTGATCCGAGTGCAGCTCCATTGGAATACCGAATCGACATATCCACTCTTTCACCAAGACGTCGGCGACGGTGATGGCTTCCTGGTTGGGCAGGGCATAGGCTTCCGCCCACTTACTGAAGTAGTCCATTGCCACAAGGATGTATTTATTCCCGTGGTCGGATACGGGAAACGGGCCGGCGATGTCAATGGCGATTCTCTCGAACGGGCTGCCTACGTTGTACTGACGCATCGGGGCCTTGGGTCGTATTCGAGGTCCATTGCTAGCAGCGCATACAGCGCACTTTCTGCACCAGTCCTGGACGTCAGCTTGACAATTGGTCCAGTAAAACCGTTGCCTCACTTTCTGCAGGGTCTTCGTCACTCCCAGATGTCCTCCAGCGACTCCATCATGGATTTCCCGCAGCACTTCCTCTTTCTGTTCCTGGGAACAATTATTTGGCGTCTGTCTTCCCCACCAATATCGGCCTCCAACACACGTTTCAGGATCCCATTGTCCAGAATAAGAGAGTTCCATTGTGCCCAATAGGACTTAACAGCCGGCGAGTAACCTGCGACTTCCTGCCATGATGGTCTTCGATTGCCCTTCTTCCAGCTGACAACTAAGCCAAGGTCGGGGTCTTTCTCTTGGTCTTTCTGGATCTTGCTGTCATTCCAGTTGTCATCCATTGCCGCGGTTCTACAAAGTGTTGCTTCTTTCTCTTCTGCTCGTCGGCAATGTGAGCAATCATCTGGACATGGTCTTCGCGACAAGGCATCTGCATTCTTATGGCTAGTTCCGGCTCGATGTTCGATCTCGAAATCGAATTCTTGGAGTCTCTCGATCCAACGTGCTACTTGACCCTCAGGATTTTTGAACTGTAAGAGCCATTTGAGAGCTGCATGGTCAGTTCTCAACAGGAATCTTCTTCCATACACGTACTTGTAGAAGTGCTCCACTCCCTTTACAACAGCTAACAGCTCTCGCCTGGTGACACAGTAATTGCGCTCTGGTTTGCTAAGCGTCTTGCTGAAATAACCAATGACCTTCTCCTGTCCCTCCTGGATCTGAGATAGGACAGCTCCAAGTCCCACGTTGCCGGCGTTCGTATCCAAAATGAATTTCCCTTTGGGTAGGGGATAGCTCAGTACAGGTGCGTTGATCAAAGCTCCTTTCAGCTTCCTGAATGAGTCTTGACATTCTTCGGACCACTGGAACTTTGTTTGGCCCTCCGTGAGCCTGGTCAGTGGTTTAGCGATGTTGGCGAATCCCAGCACATATCGGCGATAGTATGTGCATAAACCAAGGAAACTTCGAAGTTGGTGAATGTCTTTTGGGATGGGCCAATCCTTAACAGCTTTGATCTTCTGGTCATCCACTGCTACTCCTTCCCCAGAGACAACGTGGCCGAGGTATCGTACTTCTTTTTGGAACAGATGGCATTTCTTAGGGCTCAGCTTCAATCCGGAGTTCCTCAGTCGCAGGAATACTTCCTCCAAGTTTTTCACGTGGTCCTCGAACGATCTGCCGACCACAATTATGTCGTCGGATACACTAGACACGTGTTCCATGAGAGTCCCTTCAGCACTGTCTCCATCAATCTTTCGAATGTGGCGGGAGCATTACAGAGCCCGAATGGCATAACGGTGAACTGCCACAATCCTGAGCCGATGGTAAAAGCAGTCTTTTCTCGATCTTCCTGAGCCAGTTCTACTTGCCAATATCCACTCTTCAGATCAAGGGTCGAGAAAATCGTGGAACCAGCCAACGTGTCTAGGGTGTCATCTATTCTCGGGAGAGGGTAACTGTCCTTCTTCGTGACATTATTAAGTTGGCGATAGTCTACACAAAAGCGTGTCGATCCATCCTTTTTCTTCACCAGTACGACTGGAGAGGACCAGGGACTGTCAGATGGTTCGATAACTCCTTCTTTTCCCATATCGCTGACTATTTTGTCAGCCTCTTCCTTCTTGGCAAGAGGAAGTCTTCTTGCTGATTGCTGGATCGGTCGGGCATCCCCAGTATTAATCTTGTGCTGGACCACATTAGTTCGACCTCCTTTTCCTTGTCCGGTATCGAAGATGTCTTGGTACTTTTTGACTAAATCTCTTAGTTTGGGCTGTTGAGCTGGTTTTATATCTTTGGAAGAGATGGCAACTAATTTTTCTAGTTCTGTGGGCAAGTTGTTGGGTTGGCTAATCGTACCTCGTACGCCCCGGATCACAGATGAAACTGACGAGCAGTGCCCTAAAATTGTTCCTTTCTTTAAGGTCACTGGAAAGTAATTGACATTCATGACCCTTACCGGTACAAATTTTTCAGCACGTAACAGGGTTTTCCCTAGGGCAATCCCTCGTCCAATTTTCTCATCATGAAGTTTGGGCTCGAACATCACCACGTCTCCACTGCTCGCACTCCCGTCCAGGCGAGCCTCCAGGATGGTTTCAGCCCTCTCAGGTACGCTTACATCCTCAGCCAACAGCACACGGATCAACTCTTCACTTCTCCCATGAAGTACCAGCTCTTCTCCGTTGACACGTAGGACGCCGTCTTTGAAATCCAATTCAAACCCTCTGGAATTCATGATGTCCATTCCGATGATTGCATCGTCTTCGATGTCCGCTACAAGTGCCTGATGTTTCACTTTAGTGCTGCCCAAAATTATTTCAATCGGTAGCTCGCCATATACAGTAGCTGGCTCCCCTGTTGCTGTGCGTAGCTTCCAAGTTGTCGGTTCAATCCGTTCCGGTGTTCTGGCAAAGGAAGGCCCGAGAATTGTCCTAGTCGCACCTGTATCTAGCAGCATGGCGCAAGGCTCGTTATTGATGAGACCGTCTACGAAGACACCTTTGTTCTGTCGTTGAAGGATAGCGACATATGCGTTGTTAACCGGGGCTTGCCGGACACATGCCGACGATTGCCCCTTCTCGTCGACCTTCTTTAGTTTTCCTGCATCGGAGTCGATGAATGTTGGACATTTGCCAAGTCAGCACTTCCGGTCTTATCTGTCTTTTCTCAGGCAACACTTCCTTCATCACTTTTCTTATGGCAGCTTCCAAGTCAGCATGCTCCTGTGAGTCTTCTTCAATACTTCGAACTTTACTTTGGTTTTTGCAGGATTGCTTTGCTGCCTCAAATTTCAAAGCGCGTGCCAGTGCGTCTACGAGATGTGTTGGACGAGCTAGTGTCACCGCTTGTCTGGTTTCTTGGTCACGGAGTCCATCCAGGAATGCTTGAACCGCTAGTCGCTCCATTACATTTTCTGGTGTGGCTGGATATGCGAGACGAACCAAGCGTGCAATGTCAGTTTCGAATTCTTGTAAGGATTCGCCCGATTTTTGGCAGCGATTTTTCAGCTGGGAGTGGTATACGTGTTCCAAATGGGCGTGGCCATATCGTAATTCTAGATGTTTAATCAGCTGATCATAGTCCTCCTGTTCTTGGGCGGTGAGAGTTTGTAGAATATTTGTCGCTTCTCCACGTAATGCAAGTGTCAGTGCTACAGCTATTTCCCCTGCATTCCATCCGTTTGCTTTGGTCGCTGCTTCAAACTGCCGGCGGTAATTTGCCCATGGAGTTTTTCCGTCGAACTGAGGCGGCTTCATGGAAAGCTTCCCTATATCTGAATTGATCTTGACATCTTTTATTCCCTCTTGAACTTTATCCAAGTTCAAACTCAAGTTCAGCATTGCATTTTCGTTAACCATCTCTGTGGAGGGCGCACTATTAATTCGTTTTTCCAGCTTACTGATTGTTTCCTTTATTTTGTCCATTTCTGCCTCGACCCCATCTTTGATTTTATCTACCTCCGTGTTCATTTGCTCCCTAATTTTATCTATCTCTGTCTCAACGGTTCCCATTCTTTCTTCTAGAAAATTAGCCACACCACACAATTCTTTTTTTAGGCCTCCTGTGTTTTCCAGGAACTTCTCTTCCAGGCTTCTTGAATTTTCTAGAAGCTTCTCTTCCAGATTTCTAGAATTTCCTTCAAGCTTCTCTTCCAGATTTCTAGCATTTTCTTCCAGGCTTCTTGAATTTTCTAGAAGCTTCCCTTCCAGATTTCTAGAATTTTCTTCAAGCTTCTCTTCCAGATTTCTAGCATTTTCTTCCAGGCTTCTTGAAATTTTCTAGAAGCTTCCCTTCCAGATTTCTAGAATTTTCTTGAAGCTTCTCTTCCAGATTTCTAGCATTTTCTTCCAGACTTCTTGAATTTTCTTGAAGCTTCTCTTCCAGATTTCTAGCATTTTCTTCCAGGCTTCTTGAATTTTCTAGAAGCTTCTCTTCCAGATTTCTAGAATTTTCTTGAAGCTTCCAGATTTCTAGCATTTTCTTCCAGACTTCTTGAATTTTCTAGAAGCTTCTCTTCCAGATTTCTAGAATTTTCTTCAAGTTTTTCTATTATCGGCTCAAATCACCTCCGGGAACTTCGAATAAAAATGTTTCGGGGTCCTCACCTTCTTGTATAAGTCCTTCTGCAAGTCTTTCCTGGAGTACTTGCTTTTTACCCGTTGTTTCCAGTTCCCTTTCCTCCAATTCCTGTTTCAATTCCGCTACCTTCAAGTCCGCAAGGCGCACTTTTCTTGAACACATTTTGTCTTTGACGAGGTATCAGTCTGTTTCACACGAAAAGTTTATCAGTTTGTTAAAAATTCACTTCGCGAATTCTTTTCCACGGGCCACCAGTCTATTGTCTGTTTCACGCGAAGAGTGTATCAGTTTATATTCCCACGCACAATTGTCCACTTCGCGAAAACCGGGCCACTGTCTATTTTCTGTTTCACGCGAACAGTGTATCAGTTTATATTCCCACGCACAATTGTCCACTTCGCGAAAACCGGGCCACTGTCTATTTTTGGGCGTACAAAAAGGTCTATCAATTTATTTTTCTGACTATCCACTCCACGATCACTTGTTTATTTTCAAAATCCCACTTCTGACACCAATTGTAACGTAAATAAACTCAACTTGGTTTTAATAATTTATTTCACACTTAAATCTACAACTTAATTTATATTACTACGCCACTGTATAGCTCGATCGTATGGGCTCGTTCAGACTGTCCGTGCCATCTTGAGGGCTACCTATTTATCTCCGTCACAGAATTCCCTATCTTTCGAATTCCGGCAGTTGGCGACCAGCATGTTCCAATCGTTTCCAATATCGACCGTTGCTCTCCGCGGCAGAGCGACTGGACTGTTCTCGAACATCTCCGGGGATGACCTCATCGCTGTCGACGGCAACGCGCGAGGCGACAGGTCCGGCCTAGGTTCGTTACAATATCCCCGAAGGATATCTTTAGAAACTCTCTCAAGAAATCTTTCAGATAGCTTTTGAATATCCCTGAAGGATATCTCATGGATATTCCTGAAGGATATCTTTGAAGTATATCTCATGGATATTTTTGAAAGATATCTTATGGACATCTCTGGGGGATATCTTTTGGATATCCTTGAAGGATATTCTATGAATGTACATGTTGTTCCACTTTGTATATCCATCGGATGTCCATAAGATATCTTTTGGATATAATTGGATGTCCATAATACATCCTTGAAATTCATGAAGGATGTCCAATGGATATCCATTGGATGTCCATGTGTTATCTGGGCAGCGGAGTAGGCGTTAACCATATGAAATCGAAGGTGTGCGCATTCAGCCTTCTCGCCTGATTGAAAGCCACCTTGCCACTGTTCTTGTTCCTTACCTCAGTCTCATTGTATGTAAATAATTTTCGTTTAGCTATCTACTGTGGGAAAAATATTGTAGAGAGAAAAAAAAGTTAGAAACTGAATTTGTGAACAATTTTCCGTTCTACAACTTTCAATATCACCATTATTCACGTAGGATCAATTGTTTTTGAGTTATTCGCAGAACAAGCATGAATTCCAACTTTGACTCAAAAACTCACATAAATATTGATTTTACAGAAAAAACTTTCGGAACATAATGAGTGAACATTCAATTATTCAAACAAAATATCTCCTGTATTATTTGCGTCCGACAAACCGTTTAGGAGATATTTGACAAAACGCGTTTTCCAAGATGACCGCTTACGCAAACCCTTCCGTGCCGCGCCAGGATACTCAGGACCGACCACCCTATCGTGTGGAAAAAAAAATCGCTACTGTAACCTTATGCAGAAAAAAAGCCCTGTCGAGTGGACTACTAAACAATTCGGTATATCAGAATTGATCTCAATAGTTGTTTCAATTAGTTCGTACTGTCGCGAGAAGCATTTTCTTCATTGAGTGATAAAATACTGAGGAGCCATTCTAAATTTTTGTATTATGTTTCGTAGTTATAAAAACTCAGCAGAAGACAAACCTCAAGATGCCACGCAATGTGGATGAAAGATGATTAAGAGTGTTTCGTATAGTTGGATACGAGAGTATCAAAAATTAATATTTATGTTTGCCATTGAACACATAACCGAGCCGGTGGTTTGTTGTATTGGACCATGGAGAAAGTTATTTCATAAAAAAATTACGATGAGAAGAATGGAACCAATAAATAAACAAACTCTTTTACAATGTGAATTATGTCAGTATAGAAAGTGAAAGTGTTGATTTGTTGATACATTCCGCGAAAAAAGGACATGCTTTTGATCGGTTCGTTATGTATAAGTTTTTTCGACTCTAACATATTCTTCAAGAGTCGCTCCTGCTAAAATTACGATAAACAGTGCGTTCATAAAGTGTGGAAACGCTCGATTACCTCACGAGTTAATTATTTTCGGAGGTAAAAATCGGACAGGTCGATTTTTAATTTGAGTTTCATACGTTTTTTGAGGGAAAGGGTATATTTTTATATCAAAAATCAGAAGCCTCTATTTTTCTGAGTTTAGCCATACCACAAACGTCACATGTAACATTTTAAGTTACAGTATACTGAGTATAAAGCAAACAGGTGCTCATATTTATGCAACAAAAATATTAAAAGTAGTCAGTACATAGTAAAAATGAACAAATTGCATTCACAACAAATGCTAAAATTAAGATCCTTGGGTTGGGGACATTGCCAACTAATTATCTGATGAATTCTTGGTTTACGTTTGAATACATCGACAATTGACAATTCGTTGAATTTTAGTTCGAATTCTCTCTCTAAGGTCTTTCAAATTGGTAGGTTGGTTTATGTTTACTTCACTTCTCAAGTAACCCCAGACAAAAAATCCATAGGAATTAAATCTGGGTACCTAGCAGGTCATTCAATGTGACCGCATTGTCCAAACCAGCGATTGGAAAGGTTTCATTCAGAAGATCTCTAACTACTAGAGCATAATGTGGACCAAATATTATGATCTATTTGACCAGGACCTATTGGGATTTTTTGTTGCCAGTAACGACAAATTTCCGTATTCACGGTAGCGTTCATTCAAGAAGTTGATTCGTCAGAAAATGAGACATACAATTCAGAACCATTATTGTGATTACACACTTCTTGCATTTTTTTACAAAACTTCATTCGTCTATTGAAGTCGTCTTCATTAAGTTCATGTATAAGCTTGACTTTATATGGATATAATTTGAACTTTCCTAGAATTCGCTGCTAACCATCACGACACATCTCATTGTTGCTAAATGAAGTTGTAATTGAACGATGAGAATTTTTTTCAATCCCAAGTAATACATTTGATTGAGTGTCTTCGGTAATGGTAGGTCTGCCACTCTTAAGCTTATTCTCAACATTACCAATTTCATTAGATTGGTGCAATATGTTGTTTGATGTCGATTCGCTTATTGGTTCTCGATCGGGATATTTTTTTCATCAAAGATGTCGCATACTTCTTTACGATCGCCTTAACTTAAGATTATCAAAACTTCTATTCGCTGTTTTTCTGACAGTACCTATATAGTGATTTCAAATGATTTCTCTCAGGGTAATATTTTTCAGAAAGATATTGAAGACTTATACATCGATATGCTACACAACAAATCAATTTAATAATGACATATGCAATGGTAACTAAGAACTTATTGTCTAGTTGCTAAGGGCTTTCAGATGTTTTCATAGTCTACTTGAGGTTTGGAAATACACTAGAACTAATTACTGAGTAACTTTCAGGTATTCATTTCAAAATAAGTGATGAAATAATTATTAAGAAATATGAGCACCTGTTTTCGTTATACTCAGTATACTGTAACTTAAAATGTTACATATGACGTATGTGGTATGGTTGAACAGAAAATTATAGGTTTGTAATTTTTGATATAAAAGTACACCCTCGATAAAAAATTATCGATGACGTCATATCTGGTAGTGTAGTGGGGGTAAACATTATTTTTTCGTTAAATGGAACTTTTCCACACTTTATGAACGCACTGTATATCGAGCGCGTATAATAAATGTCATATGAAACATCATTTAAATAATAATTTATAATATGCAAGTTATTTTGGACCTAATACTAATAATAGGTTTTTATAGAATGTTGTCGGAACACTAATTCCTTGTCTGTTTGATATTATCTATAGCCGACATCTGAATGAATGTTATTGCTCGTTTCTCCAGATGGTTTCTTCTAATGACGTCAATGCAAAAATGGTGATGCCATGTTTTTTTTTATTTATTCATAATGTGTTGATGCCAGCGTTCAATACATATTTTTATGTGGACATACAGCACTTTCATATTGGTGGTGGTGATGAAAAATGAAAGCGGAACAATTTTTTGAGAAATGTATTCGGTATTCGCAATTAGAATTCGATTATATGTAGTTGAGGATAGCGCAAGAAGTGAGAGATCGAGATATTTAGACGAACCTAATTGGTTTTGACCCATTTATTAGGGATACAAGTTATTGTGTGTGGCGGGCGAAGATAATAGGACAGTAGAAATAGACAATCAATTCATATTAATTCTAAAAGTTTTCAAACTTCAATGGTATGTTAGTGCATTAATGAAAACAAAGTATGAAATTTTGCAGAATTCTGCGATAAACGGAACATGGTTTTAATTGCAAAATATGTTTTTATGCTTTATTTTTGCACTGTCAATTGCAAAAGTTCTGCAAACCAGACATACCGATAGTATTGATGTTTCACATAATACATTGAGTTTGCAACCTTGTAAAAGTTACAGAACCTTGTTTTTTGTAATTTTTTTAAATTTTTCATTGTAATTTGTTTAAAAAAATTACAAAAGTTCTGCAAATTGGATTGATGAATGGATTTTTTTTACATATTCACGTACATTTGCAACCATTTCTGAAAAATGCTTCATTTATTTATTTTTTTTTTATCGACGCTGCTATTTTCAATACACACAAGCATAGAAATAATTACAAAAAATTTCTATTGTGGTTGCAAATGAAGATAATATTGATCTCAGTGGATATGTAACTTTGCAACCCCATACGAAAAACGGAACCTATTTATTCACTAATATAAGTTTTTTGCATTTTTACAACTGCTGAAATAATTGCAAAAGTTCTGGAAATTGCAGTTATAATAAATTACTACTGATATTCTACGTGACGCAACGCAACCGTCATTGTTCAACGCAACATTTTTTTTATATAATTGATTTGTTTTTTTTTAATAATCTGGCCATAAATTGTAAACATTGTGCAAATAGGTTTGAGATATATATTTGACCGACATATGTCTGCAGTGGTCCAGTTAAATACTTGATAATCCATCGCGTATATCTGTTATATTTTGAAGAGTTGGTTCAAAATCTCATGTCATGTGGCCTTGAATGCGAAGATGACCAAAACATATCGGATGACGAATCTGCTATCCCAATTAAAAACATCCAGCACCACTGAAAATTTGCTGTTGCACAGGTGGTTATAATTATCGTTTTGTTTAATTTTCATTTGTAATGTGTTCAATAAATAGTCTTTTGCAAGAGTCTACCAGTGAATTTCACACCGCTCACCTCACTGCTAGTGATTGGGAGATCAATGTTTTCAGGATGTGCTGATTTTGGTATTTATTCTGGTGCTTCTGCCACGCCTTCGCGCATGTCGCATGCCATGAGGTTTTGGAATACCTCTACTGGTTGATTGCATTCGAAACGGTAACGTAGTTTACCACTACAAAATTTTGAACTAATTATCAATCTTGGAAACAATCACTGTCTTACTAATCAGCGAAATAATTTGAATCCAACATTTTCGAATGCAACAATCGAAAGAGCACAAAATTTTGCTAAATTCTGCTAAAAAAGTATTGGAAGACATTAATTTTTCATTGCATTAGATACCTACAATCATTCTTCATTTGAAATTTTCACTTGTCACAACATGACTTTATAGCAATTGAAAATATTTTAACATGAATAATCGATGCTCTATGGAAGTGAGGATATCAAAACATTATCGATTGTAAATCTCGCAAGTAGGTACATAATTTGCATCATCAAACAGAAACTTTGCTGAAAAATAAAAATTTGTGAGATCGATATTACATCTCAAATTCAATTTTTACAGGAATTTATTTTTCGAATTATAATTTACCTTTCCACTCGACTTTCTCACTCCAATTGTAATTTCACATAAAAAATTCCATTGAATTCGAATGGAGGACTGAAATGTAATCCACACGTAACACTCATTTTCTTGATTCATACAAATTTTAAAATAAAGAGGTGACGTAACACAGTTGTAGGTTGAAAATTGTGGGCCTTTTTAAAAAAATTTTTTTTTAGCAAATGATTGAACGCATTTGTGTAATTTCAGGAACTTCAGTTATTCTTTAAGAAAAACAGTTATATGACATGATGAATAGGAAGCATCAAGAGATTCCCGAATTCTTATGGGACCACCGAGTCCAAAAAAAAATTTTTCTTTCATGAAATCCTTTGTTTTTGCAAAAAAAAATGATTTTACGATCGGGAAGCTGATACAATTGTAAAAATGAAAAAATTTTCCAAGACAAGCTTTTGTTCAGATGCACTGAAAAAAATCATATTTTGATAGATGTGTGATGATATTCTCATCTGATAACCAGTAATTACAGACTCTGAAGTTTGTCAATTCAGTTTGAACACAGAATAACTTATCTCACACAACTAATAAAACATTGTTTCGTTTTAGTACATTTGAATAAATAGTGTTAAATTCATTTTATTTTTACCTTCTTAATTTTTGTAATTTTAACATAGAATCCATTATTCTAGACCTCGAAAACCATAGGATATGGATTTTCAAAAGAATCAATCGGACCATTAGTGAAGTCCGCCACCTTGAATTTAAAAAAAAATCCATAATCATCGACATCGAACACTCCTATACGAATTAAAACATAGATCACAAAACTTCATCCGCCATCTTGAATTCTCTAATTTAGTAATGTAATTCATAATTTATTGCTATCCCAAAAATCTCCATATAACAATTTTGGATAGAATCGGAATATAAATCCCAATATATTTCCGCCATATTTTAATTTTGACACTGAATTAATAATATCTTCGGCCCAAGTTACACTTGAGAATCAATTTGAAAGGGAGAACAAAACACACCATGTGTATCATTTGAAATAACTTAGTTTTTCGCAATACATTTCGACTGTAGCATTGAGTAATTGAAAAATAGTTCATATGGCCATTGAGAATGTGATTACAATCATCCTGAAAAAATTAACAAGTAATGAAACAAATCGGCTGTTTAGTTTGTGTGAACTTTTGTCGGCGCCACTGCTTCCATCCAGCAATCGACTCGAATGAATAACCAAATCCAAAATAAATCGAGAACGGACAGAAGCTCTGTTGCCAATGTTCGAACAGTTCACTATCTGCACTTCCACTCTTGGTAAATATATGCCTACAAACTCGACCTGCGCAGGGTGAAGAAGAAATTCGACTGTTTCCTGTGACGCGCTATTGTTTGCTCATTCAACACAATGACTGTACGAGTGTTTTTCAAATCTCAATATTTCTTCCATTTTGTAATGAATCAAGGAAATGATAAAAATGTGTCGAGAGATTCTCGATCCCCATCAAATGTACTCAAAGGATTTTTTTAATGCAATTTCCCAATTGTAATATGATATTATGAATTCATTAGCGTTAGCTTTCAATATTGAATGATTTCACCTACCGTTGACAAGCTTCTTCTTGGTCGATATTTAACTTGGTGAAACAATGAATGTCATTTATTAGGTATATAAAAATCTTTATTATGCAGATAACACAGGTGTTGTAAACATATTTTTTTTATTTCTTATGTTCCGCATTGTAACCATAGTTTGCAAATTATCATACCACCAATTGGTAAAATGAGTTGTTTGCCCAATTTGCAGAACTTTTGCTTTTTTTGGTACGAATACATAAATATTTTTCTTTTGATTTTATCCTTATTTTCGTGTTGCAGACGAGGTTGCAAGTCAATGAAAACATTGTGCGTCAGGACATCTCCACTTGCAACCATTATTTAAAACTTTTGTGATAATTCCGATACTTATTCTAATGAAAAATATAAAAATTTCATGAAAAAATATATTTTCCGTTTGACGCAAGAGGTTGCAAAACTCTTCTCAGGAACCTTATTTCAGTTATTTTTTCGAGTTAACAGATCTTTTGGAAATTTCATCGAGAAATTAAACCAACCTTTTTTTTAAAACTAACATTTCCGTTTTGTTTAGATGGTTGCAAATTTATCAGAGGATGAGAATTGCTATTTCTCAAAACTTCGGAGGTTTGCAGAACTTTTACAAATTTTTCCGCGTTAATAATATGAAAATTCATTAAATCCTCATTTTCAACATGTTCCGTTCGGAAAAAAGGTTGCGAAATCAGACCAAATATTATATAAAAGTTCTCTTCACTCTAGTGAAGTTTTGAAACTTTTGTAATTATTATTAAATTTTGGTAAAATCATGTATATCTCTACTGGCCTATAATGGAGAGTAGTTAATACAAAGTAGGCACTTATGGTAAAGTAGAATGGTCAACCGGGGAAATGACAATTGAATTTGATGATTTCTTGAAAATATGAACAGGATGTTCATAGAATCAGATGTGGATTCATCTGCGACTGGAAGATAAACTTTAGTCACTATCTTCCATCGTCAAGATAACCTCTTGTGGGGTATTCATGTTGAAAAAGGAAACATTCTCAATTGGATATTGATAAAAATATTTTTCTGTGAATTGAAAAATCCACGATAAAAATGAAGTTATTTTTTGTGAATGTCCAACGGGAAACAACTACTTTCCCGGCTGAAGCCACGCTGGATATTGAACTACATCTGATAGATATTCTGAAAAGACCCTAACTCAAAAAAAAATCTGAAATTGAAAATTTGCATTTTTATTCAGATAGTTATTTGATTTTCCATTCCAGTCTTAATTAAGAACTCATGAAGATGAATGAGGCAAAAAAGAATGTTTTCCAAAAAAGAGTACTCACCAGAAATCATTCGTAACATTGACGCAAGAGAGACATCGCATTCACTAGGTCTTCAATACATTTTGTCGACGAAAATCTATTTCACGCTTCCACAATCATCAGGAAGACCGGAAGAAATGGGGAACATATTTTCAAGAAGCAATCTCACTTTGCAAGGATGGAAAAAGTTAGAATCATTTCTTTTGGATAGACACTTTGAACTCAGTGTTTTCTGACATTAAAACCTGTCATGGGGTATGATAGATTGATTTGTTGAAAATATGAACAGGATGTTCATAGAATCAGATGTGGAATCATCTGCGACTGAAAGATAAACTTTAGTCACTCTCTTCCATCGTCAAGATAACCTCTTGTGGGGTATTCATGTTGAAAAGGGAAACATTCTCAATTGGATATTGATAAAAATATTTTTCTGTGAATTGAAAAATCCACGTTAAAAATGAAGTTATTTTTTGTGAATGTCCAACAGAAAACAACTACTTTCCCGGCTGAAGCCACGCTGGACATTGAACTACATCTGATAGATATTCTGAAAAGACCCTAACTCAAAAGAATATCTATCAGATGTAGTTCAATAATCCAACGTAACTTACGAAGCATAGTGTTTTCTGTAACATTCACAAAAAATAACTTCATTTTTATCGTGGATTTTTCAATTCACAGAAAAATATTTTCATCAATATCCAACTGAGAATGTTTTCCTTTTCAACATGAATTTGATGGTTTAGAAAAAATTACCTAAGTTATTTCACTGTTATTTTCAAGTGAAATTCATCTTTTTTTGCGTTTTGTTCATAATATATATTCAGGGTATAATCTAACTTTTCTTCACCCATGAATGACGAGTGTTTGATACCATTTTAAAAAGATCCAGCTGACCCGACATACCTTGTCCTGTCCAACTTTCTATAGTCCCTAAATTTTTTTTCCCTGAAAGCTCTGGTACGCGTAGAATTTCTTTTTTATAATGTTTTTTTTGTGTTGTTTCATCTAGATTATGCCTTCGACTCTGCCCGCTTCTTGCTATTCCATTTACCGTTTATCCCGTTTTTTTGTTATCTCGTTTTCCCGTTTCCCTCATCCCGTTATCCCGTTATTCCATTATCCCGTTATCACATTTTCTAATTATTCCCTTTTTTTTTATCCTGGTTTTCCGTTATCCCATTTTTGTAATCCCTTTTCATTTTCCCTTTTCCCGTAATCCCGTTACCCCGTTTTCTTATTAACCCGTTATTTCATTTTTCCGCTTTTCCGTTATCCGGTTTTTCCGTTCGCTATCCCGATTTCCCGAAAAAATTTGCCAGATCGGTACAGCCGTTGTCAAATTATGAGCTTACCAACACAAACAGACATTCATTTTTATTATACAGGGTGTTTCAAAATTCAGAATCAAGATTTCAGAGACGTATTTTTCAGGCCAAAATGAGACTGTCCGCAAATGCTTCGTTACCGATCTACAGAGCGTTGAAGTTTCGAAATTTTTTAAATTTTTTTCTTCATAGGTCTTTCAGTTTTTGCGATATTAAGATCAAATTTAGTATGCCGAATGATTGTAAAAACAGAGAGATATTTTTTCAGAGGTCAAGCCTTTTTTCGCCTCATAAACTTTTTTGAAGTGCGCCGCTGGTTCATTCAAACATATAAAATGAATTATATGATTTGTTTTCGAACTTTTTTGTATCTTGTAATTTTTACGCATCTGCGACCGTTGTCAGGAAAAAAATTCAATAATTTTTTGTAATTTGCTAGGGTTAATTGAATTTTTCAACGAAACACTGAAAAATATAATAAGTGGGCTTTGACTACTATTTTCATTTTGGCATTTAGGTTTGTTTTAGAGCATGGAAGTCGGTGGATGTCGCATCGTGTATTTGTTTAACATTAAAATGGAAAATTAACCATATTCATTTGAACATCTGGCTGACTTCCATTTTGTTTATGGTCTGGCTAATGGTAACGGACTTTTATAAATTCCCATCAGCACCTTCGGGAACACGGCAGATTTCAGACTCCAAGGCACGATGCTGGCAGACCGCGACAAGCACGCAACCCAGTAAGAGATGAAGATATTTCAAATGTTATCGACGAAAATCCTGTTGGGAGTACTCGACAAACAGCACGGTATTTGGATGTTTCCCATTCAACTGTCTGGATGGTTTTACACGAAAACATGCTATACCCATTGCATATCCAGCGCGTCCAAGGTTTGTGTTTGTTTGAGATTTTCCACGGCGCTAACAGTTCTTCCAATGGATATTGCGCAACTGTACTAGGGATCTTGCATTTTTATCTCGTATTGTTTTTACCGACGAAGCTCATTTTACACGCGACGGCGTAGTGAATTACCACAACCTTCATATTTGCACTAAGAAACCCACACATGATCAGACAATCTCGACACCAGGAATAGTTGAGCGTAAACATGGGCAGGAATAGTAGGAGAAAATTTAATTGGTACTTACATTTAACCGCGAATTTTGAATGGTGCTACATATCAAAACTACCTACAGAACGAATTGTATGCATTAGTGGAGGACGTGCCTTCACAAGTGCGTTAAAAAATGTGGTTTATGCACGATGGGGCGCCTCCTCATTTTCGAGTCATCGTCCGCGATTATTCAGATACAGTGTTTCCCAATCGGTGAATTGGCGGAGCGGGTCCAATTGCTTGGCATACTGGATGATGTAAACCCTGAAACGTAACCTATGTTCCAATTTTGATCTCGATAACGCAAAAACCGAAAGAGCTATGAAGAAAAAAATAAAAAAATATTGGAACTTTAACGCTCTGTAGATCGGAACGAAGCGTTTGCGGACACATGTTCATGGAAAAAAAGTCTTATTTCGACCTGAATAATACGCCCCTGAAATTTTGATACTGAATTTTGAAACACCCTGCATACTATATATATCCCTACAAACTTTTCCTGGACAAAAAAATATTCAATAACTTTTCTAAAAATTCTTTGTTTCCCTAAAAACCTCATTGGGAGTATCACGAATATCCAAAAAAACAAATAGCCAAACCGGTCCAGCTGATGTTTTTATAAAATCTCTTTGGTAATAAATGACTCGATGGTTTTTTTCATTGCCAAATTTCTTATATACCAAAATTTTCCAATTCCCGGGCAACTTTCCTATTTTTTCATCGTATCAACCATCCTCAGACTATCACGAACATTTTAAAAATAATTATCTAAATCGGTCCAGCCGTTCTCACGTTTGCGCTCACAAAGAATCGAGATTAATTTTTATTATATGAAAATTCATTAAATCCTCAGTTTCAACATCTTCCGTTCAGAAAAAAAGTTGCAAAATCAGACCAAATATCATATAAAAGTTCTCTTTACTCTTGATGTTGTCGGATTTATTGGGACATCTGGAACGTTTGTAGAAGGGCGTCCTCTTTGTGGTTTTGGTGTTGAATAAACTAATATAAGAGCTTCTGCAATATATGATCTAGAGTGAACTGGATCCATTATGTCCTTTTAGAGAATATTCAGAATCTGAGCTCGTTGCCTGTATTCCAACCACGCTAAAGTACATGCCAGATCTATTGCGTGTGTGAACATTCGCAATGTCCCTTTCTTTGATCGGATGCATGTTCTGTATATTTGAATGAGAAAGTCAAGTTTGTCAACTCCTCCCATACTTTTATAAATTCTCATCAGCACCTTTGAGAATACGGCAGATTTCAGACTCCAAGGAACGATGCTGGCAGACCGCGACAAGCACGCAACCCAGTAAGAGATGAAGATATTTCAAATGTTATCGACGAAAATCCTGGTAGCAGTACTCGATAACTAGCACGGGAATTGGATGTTTCCCATTCAACTGTCTGGATGGTTTTACACGAAAACATGCTATACCCATATCATTTCCAGCGCGTCCAAGGTTTGTTTCAGCGAGATTTTCCACGGCGCTAACAGTTCTCCCAATGGATATTGCGCAACTGGACTAGGGATCCTGCATTTTTATCTCGTATTGTTTTTACCGACAAAGTTCATTTTACACATGTCGGCCGGCGTAGTGAATTACTACAACCTCCATATTTGGGCACTAGGAAATCCACACATGATCAGACAATCTCTACACCAGGAACAGTCAAGCGTAAACATGGGCAGGAATAGTAGGAGATGATTTAATTGGTCCTTTCATTTAACCGCGGTGCTACATATTTTAACTACCTACAGAACGAATTGTATGCATTAGTGGAGGACGTGCCTTTAGAAGTTGGTTAACAAATGTGGTTTATGCACGATGGGGCGCCTCCTCATTTTCGAGTCATCGTCCGCGATTATTTAGATACCGTAAGACACACTCCCAGAGTTTTAGAACGCGTACGGCAGTCTATGAGGAGAAGAGTGGGAGATTGTATCGCAGAAGGAGGACGGAATTTCCAGCACCTTTTATAAAAAGTCAAGGTTTGTTAGGTTAGGTTAGGTTTCAGGTAATCTTCAAGAAAACTTGTAATTTAGATTACAAACTAAATAAGAGTTTTTAGTTTTCATTGTGATAATAGGTTCCCACCTTTTATCAAAAATTTTAATTAGCGAATTACAAAACATTATTCAACTTTTTTCCTCGATAACGGTTGCAGATGCCTGAAAATTACATGAGACAAAGAAAATGTATATGTTAGAATCCTCTAGCGGCGCACTACAAAAAAGTTTATGGGGCAAAAATAGGATTGACACCCGAAAAAATATCTCCCTGTAGATACTCACAATCACTCGGCATACTCGATGATGTAAACCCTGAAACGTAACCTATGTTCCAATTTTGATCTCGATAACGCAAAAACCGAAAGAGGTATAAAGAAAAAAATATTGGAACTTGAACGCTCTGTAGATCGGAACGAAGCGTTTGCAGACACATGTTCATGGAAAAAAAGTCTTATTTTGACCTGAAAAATACGCCCCTGAAATTTTGATACTGAATTTTGAAACACCCTGTATATTTTATATCCCTAAAAACTTTTCCTGGACAAAAAAAATATTCAATAACTTTTCTAAAAATTCTCTTGAAAACCTTATTGGGAGTATCACGAACATTCAAAAAAACAAATAGCCAAACCGGTCCAGCTGATGTTTTTATAAATTCTCTTTGGTAATAAATGACACGATAATCTTTTTCATTGCCAAATTTCTTATATACCCAAATTTTTCAATTCCCGGGCAACTTTTCAATTTTTTTTATCGTATCAACCATCCTCAGACTATTACGAACATTTTTAAAAGAATTATCCAAATCGGTCCAGCCGTTCTCACGTTTGCGCTTACAAAGAATCGAGATCAATTTTTATTTTATGAATAACTGTGGTTGAAGATTGAAAAAAAAATTGGCAAATTCGTTCAAATTTTGGGAAAAAATAAGTTTTTTCCTGATTTATTGTGCACTTATCGTAAAAATTTCGAAGGTGAAATCTTTTTATTTTCATCTAGACTATCAACTGTTAGCGGTTGTGCAAGAAGTCAGATAACAGGGTGTATTTCAACTTGTTGCGCCCCCGTGAATGACGGTTGTATAATGCTTTCTCAACATTTCAAAAACAAATTACAGCAGTTGAAAATTCGTTGTTTGTTAACTTTTTCCAAATTTTGGGAATCGAGAAATATCAATGTTTTGATGGGTTATAGGTACATATTTTTTCAGACATTTTTATGTACCAACAACTGTTAGCGGTTGTTCAAGAAGATAAAGTACATTCTGTATATATATATATATATATATATATATATATATATATATATATTATATATATATATATATATATATATATATATATATATATATATATATATATATATATAATTATATATATATATAATATATATATTTATATATATTAACAGTGGGGAATAACGGGGATCTTCAGTCAGTACAAGTGTTGAATTATGAAAAACTCTTTAATACGTTGGACCGAGCATTCGTTTCAATTTTGAAACTTCTCCAGGGTCCTGGAATAAAGTACTTATATTAATCTGATTGGTTGATTGATGAACATTAACTTAAAAAAAGAACGTAAAAGTTTTGATCTATTTGTGAAAGATAACTGTAGATTTTGCTAAGATTTTCGATATCTGTTTTTTTGTTCATATTTTGATTGGATTTATTAATTTCAATCATTTCAAGAAATAATCTTTCAGAGAAAATTTTTTCTGAATGTAAAACTTGTGCTTCCTCGAATGATATTTTATGGCCTGTTTCAATAGCATGATGAGCGAATGCACATGACTTCTTGTTGAGTCTTATATCACTTCTGTGAGAGATAATACGGTTATTTAAATTTCTTGAACTTGTACCAATATAGTTCAAATCACAGTTGTTGCATGGTATGCTGTAGACAACATTTGATTTCTTCAAATCTGGTGTGGGATCTTTTACCTTGTATTTGAATTTCCAATAGTCTTGATATTTTTTTTTGTGATTTATATGTTACTTTCATTTTTGAATAATTCAATTATATTTGATGATAGAATTCCTATAGTAGGAATTGAAAAAAAACATATTTTTTCATTGTTATTTTCTAAATTATGATTATTTGTGTCATCATTAATAATTTGTCTATCAGAGTTGGTATTGAAAAAAATTCTATTAAGAAGTCTTTTGGGGTAAGAATTATCTAGTAAAATATTTCTGAGAATTTTAGAATTTTTGTTTTTCAATTATGGATGAACCAACATCTCGATTATTTTTTTCATACAAATAATCAAATTTTTTTTCATTATTTTTGAGTGGAAGGAATGATTGTTTATGTATCTTCCAGAGTATGTTGGTTTTATATACCAATCTGTGATTAGTGAATTGTTTTCTCTACGGATTATTCTAGTATCTAAAAACGGAATACTTTTATTTTTTTCTAATTCAATTGTGAATTGTAAATTTTTATTGTAGTTATTTACTTTTCTTAAAATTTCATCGGATTTACCCATTGATTGGTACAAGTTCAAGAACTTTAAATAACCGTATTATTTCTCACAGAAGTGATATAAGACTCAACAAGAAGTCATGTGCATAAGCTCAACATGCTATTGAAACAGGCCATAGAATATCATTCGAGGAAGCACAAGTTTAACATTCAGAAAAAAAAATTATCTAAAAGATTATTTCTTGAAATGATTGAAATTATTAAATCCAATCAAAATATGAACAAAAAAACAGATCGAAAATCTTAGCAAAATCTACAGTTATATTTTACAAATAGATCAAAACTGATGATTTTCAAAGAATATAATATAAAAATTCACACACCTACATATTTTTTTTTATTGGTGCCCCTTTTTACCCATTTAAAGCACGCCTCAGCGTGTTTAAATCGAACTTTAAAAAACGCGCGTTTTTTAAAGGTAACCATGACAACATCAACAAATCGAGAAACGTGAAGTCTAAATGACAAATTTTTGATTATTGATCTGACAGGAGTACCTTGTAACGTCAGATAAAATATTACTAACAATTCGTTCATTTATATGTGCTCCTCCATCCATTTGATGAACTTTTCATATTCTTTTTTATATATATCACTGGATTTTCGCGGTATTAACCGCGATTCTGTCTCACTATTCAAAAAATCGATATTAGAATCATTCATTTTGAGCTCTGGTGACAACAAATATTGATCTTTGGTAACAAATTGCAAATGAATGTTTTTCTCATTTCCATGACAACGAAAGGTATACTGATGTCACATCACGAATTCAACCTTCTTGCATTATTAGTTCTTATTTCTATTTTTTGTAGTAATAATACAAGTATATATGATTTCAAAGTGCACCAATAAAAAAAAATAACGTAAAGTATTCGTGGATAACTGGTCTTAAAAACACTTGCTCTATTTCGAGCACTCCGGCTGCGCCGTCGTGCTCGAAAAATCGCGCGTGTTTTAAAGCCCTTTTTATCCACTTATACTTTAATATACTATTATATTTTTCTGACGCTTATTCATAGGTAGTTATTTCAAATCCTTCAATGTCACTTGAAACGTCAACGATATAACACCATTCCACCAATGTTTACATAAATGTTGCTTTTTTTTTTAAGTTAATCTTCATCAATCAACCACTCAATTACTGAAAGTACTTTCCTCATTTCAGGTTTTTTTTCTCAATAATGTAATTTACATATTTTAGGACCCTGAAGAAGTTTCTAAATTGAAACGAAAGCTCGGTCCAACGTATTAAAGAGTTTTTCATAATTCAACACTTGTTCTGACTGAAGATTCCCGTTATTCCTCCCTGTTCATACCAATTTTCAGTCGTTATATCTAAATCTATTCATTTACCATGGGGTTTTATGAAGACATTCGAATCACGTACGGTCCCGAAGTCTCCAAAAAAATGAAGGAATGGTGCAACATCAACAAGAAACTGGCTGCTTACAGAAATATAAAAATATTCTTACTAGAATGTAGGCGTAATGTTGTTATACCTTCACACATTATAAATAATAGCAAATTTGTAATTCTACAACACAAATATCAAATTTACAAATATAATTAAAGAAAAATTAACCAAAAAAAATTTTAAATTTAGGAATCAAAAAAACAAATAATGACCTCAAATCATCAGAAATATACTTTTCAAACTTCCAATTCCCAAAAAATACCCAAATATCTGGATAAATTATACAGAAAGACAAACGATTTCCTACAATAAAATATTCAAAGATATAAAAATTAAAAATATCAACAAGATAAATAGATTTAAATGTTCTTTCCAGAATGATACAAAGAGCACTTGGCTCAAAAATTTGACGGATATAATTATTCCAAATGATATTGAACATTTTCTTGCTTTTGGGATTCAAATTCAATTTACCTCCTACTACAAAAGACGTATCGATTTCAAAACTTTTGTCTGATATCGAATCACTAATAAGTAGATTCAATAATGAGAAAAAATATATTTTCAGAGCAAAAATAACAAATATAGTTACTAACTTTTTTCAAAAAACCTCAAAAAAATTAAACAACAGTCAGTCAATTCTCTTTATAAAAAACCAAAGAATTTTTCAAAAACCATCCCAATCTTATTTCAACGAATTCAGATGAAGGTAATGTAACAGTCATTTAAAAATTTATCTAAAAGATTATTTCTTGAAATGATTGAAATTAATAAATCCAATCAAAATATGAACAAAAAAACAGATATCGAGAATCTTAGCAAAATCTACAGTTATCTTTTACAAATAGATTGAAACTGATGATTTTTTCAAAGTATATAATATGAAAATTTACACACCCACTACATATTTTATATTTTTTCTGACGATTAATCATAGGTAGAAATTTCAAATCCTTCAATGTCACTTAAAACGTCAAAGCTATAACACCATTCCGACAAATGCTTACATATAATTTACGTTTATTTTTTTAAGTTAATGTTCATCAATCAACCACTCAGATTACTGTAAGTACTTCCTTCATTTTAAGTATTTTTTCTCATTAATGTAATTTACATATTTCAGGACCCTAAAGAAGTTTCAAAATTGAAACGAAAGATTGGTCCAACGTATTAAAGAGTTTTTCATAATTCAACACTTGTGCTGACTGAAGATCCCCGTTATTCCCCACTGTTCATACCAATTTTCAGTCGTTATATCTGAATTATTTATAAATATGTATCTATATATATATATATATATATATATATATATATATATATATGTGTATATATATATATATATATATATATATCTATATATATATCGGTTTTTATCCTAGGGTCTCGTCAAAAATGTTCAACACAACCAAAATATATTGTGTTTTGTACCTTGACAGAATTCAAAACAAGTATTACTATTCGTTCGAACTTCATCAACATTATATATGAAATGGCTATTCCTGAAAAAGGAACCTCCAACAAACAATTTTACATTTATCTTGAAGAAATAGAAAATAATCCTATTTTCGTTAATGGATTAATGGAGCCCAACAGATATCTCAAAGTAATCTAAAATATCTGGGAAAATTCCTAAACAAAACTGAAATCTTATGGTGATGGGCCTATATGCACAGTGCCAGAGTGGAGGAATTGAGGTTTCTCTTTCTGCTCCTTGTAAAAATGGAGATTTTCAATCAATAAGGTACGTTTTGCGGCTGTCGAAACATCCAATTTAATGAGGAAACTTCAGGCGCATATTTGGCAATAATGTTGAGACCATTTGTTAATTGTGTTAGAGCTATGCCTCAACTATACTGGGCGTTATCGGTCTATTGACCAATAACTAGACAACCTCCCAGAGCAGCGTGGAAAGCTATCACACTCAGTATATAATGAAGCGTGGAGCCTTGATTTGACAGTACAGTAACCAATCTCAGATAATTCAGGAACAATAATACATTTAGGAATTTAATAATATATATGTATTTTCTAAAGAATAACAAAGAATAACAACTTTTATGCACATGGTATAATTCAAAACCAGAATTTATGGACGACGGAAAGAATTCGAATATAAGATAAATTTGATAGTAAAACAAATATAGTACGCCTAGTAAAATAACTGTTATCCAGTTACTGGGCTAGTGCTTTCATTATTTTGTTCGGTTGATGATAATCAAATAGTTGAAGGATTCTTTATTACAATATAAATATCTAGCCAAATAAACAATGCATGAAATTCCTTTTCCTTTCAGGCTTCTTGGCCCTCATCAGTACGGATGAGGGCCAAGAAGCCTGAAACCGGTATGCGGATTGTTAGGTGAACACGACATAAATTAAACATAATCGAGCTTATCAGAAAGAAACATTTGCATTCAATGTCCATTGATATTATATGGAAGTATGCATGGATTTTCAGGTGAATATCATTCAACGTTCTGCGTGGTATTTGCCAGGAAAGTAGTTGTTTTTCACCTGAGATCTACCTTTCTCTGGTTCAATTTTATATTGAATCCTTTATGTGAAGAAAACCGTTTAAATTCGATTTTTCTATTCATTCCACTTCACATTGGCACTTATCTCTCACTATATGCTAGACGGGCTTGCCACTCCTACTGAGAAGGAATCTTTTATTTAGAAACCTATCGAGGTGGGAGATTTTCGTAGTGTTTCTTTCTGTCACTAGGTACCGCCAGTTGAAGTTTATCTTTTCCGGCGTACCTATAGGTGTTACAAGATCGATGATGGTTTGTTTACGTTGTGTCTCACTTCAGCCAGAGTTCTTTTGACCTTTGGCTGGTTGACTACTCCGTACTGATGAGGGCCAAGAAGCCTGAAACCGGTATGCGGATTGTTAGGTGAACACGACATAAATTCAACATAATCGAGCTTATCAGAAAGAAACATTTGCATTCAATGTCCATTGATATTATATGGAAGTATGCATGGATTTTCAGGTGAATATCATTCAACGTTCTGCGTGGTATTTGCCAGGAAAGTAGTTGTTTTTCACCTGAGATCTACCTTTCTCTGGTTCAATTTTATATTGAATCCTTTATGTGAAGAAAACCGTTTAAATTCGATTTTTCTATTCATTCCACTTCACATGGCACTTATCTCTCACTATATGCTAGACGGGCTTGCCACTCCTACTGAGAAGGAATCTTTTATTTAGAAACCTATCGAGGTGGGAGATTTTCGGAGTGTTTCTTTCTGTCACTAGGTACCGCCAGTCGAAGTTTATCTTTTCCGGCGTACCTATAGGTGTTAAAAGATCGATGATGGTTTGTTTACGTTGTGTCTCACTTCAGCCAGAGTTCTTTTGACCTTTGGCTGGTTGACTACTCCGTACTGATGAGGGCCAAGAAGCCTGAAACCGGTATGCGGATTGTTAGGTGAACACGACATAAATTAAACATAATCGAGCTTATCAGAAAGAAATATTTGCAGTACGGAAGATGCTGGAATTTGAATGTTGATTGTTAGTGAGTCTACTTTTAAAAAAAATTTGCATTCAATGTCCATTGATATTATATGGAAGTATGCATGGATTTTCAGGTGAATATCATTCAACGTTCTGCGTGGTATTTGCCAGGAAAGTAGTTGTTTTTCACCTGAGATCTACCTTTCTCTGGTTCAATTTTATATTGAATCCTTTATGTGAAGAAAACCGTTTAAATTCGATTTTTCTATTCATTCCACTTCACATGGCACTTATCTCTCATATTTATTTGTTGGTGCCATGAATATAGTATTCTCTTCAATATGTCTTGATGGACGAGTTGATGGTATGGTGATTTTGCTAGCTAGATTCTTTCCCACATCCCTGTAATACTTGTTGAACTCCTTACACATAGCGAGAGGATCTGTCACTACGGTATTATCGTCTAGTTTTATTTCATCAATTATAGTTTGTTTTTTTTCTTTATTATTTATTTCATTTATTTTATCGCTGAAATATTTTTTGTTGTAGTTCTGAGTAGAATCCTCAGTTTGTTCCTGTAATTTATGAATTTGCTCTTCAGGGATTCATTTCCTGGATTTTTCTGTGAGAGTCTGTAGAGTCTTTCTTTTTCCCTTATGCTCTTGATTAATCCACTAGAAATCCATATTTGCCTTTTTTTATCTTTGTGGCAATTTTTTTTGTCACAGTACATTTCTCTATTATATTAGTTAAATGGTCTATAAAAATTTCCGTTCCTATATTTACGTCTTGTGCCTCATATATTGGTGCCCAGTCTACATTTATTATTTTTTCTTTCAATTTTTTGTTGTCTGTGTACTTTTTATATATGTCAAAAGATCTGTCTCTTTCTTGGTTAATGTTTTTGGATGGTATTACCAATATCACAGGAAAATGATCAGTTATGCAAGTTTTGAGTACTATGGAAAGACATTCTTCGTTATTATTTTGCTTGCTTTTCAGAAATATGTGATCTATACATGATTTCGAGTTGTTACATATTCTGGTGTATCAATTTATCATGGATATGAAATTGAATTCACTCATAATATCAAGATATTCATTAGTAATATCGTTGTCGAGTTTTATTTTAATATTGATATCGCCAACAAATAAATTGTAGTCGAAATACTCAGTTCCATATTGTTGAAAATAATTTCTTAGACCATTTAAGAAATTTATCGTGGAAGTGGAAGGTGGCCTATATGTGGATGATATCAAAAATGATTTTTTATTTAGGTATATTTCAGTTTGAATTATTCTGCATTCTTCTATGTTCACAATTTTGATTTAATGATTAATTTGGTTTTTTATATAAACCACCAATCCATCATTTTGGTTTATCATACCTTCATTATAAAATTTATCAAATCCCTCTAAATTGAATAAAGAAATGTTTTCAATGTGCCATGTTTCTGATAGTATGATACAGTCAAATTTTGTTTTGAATTGTTCGAGGAAAAGTTTGAACTCATCAAAGTTTTTAGCTATGCTTCTAACATTCATATGTATCATATTGAAATATTGCGTTTCAGGTATACCAATAGAGTCTAATTCGCCTGAGTAGATCTCTTTTGTATTTATCGGTTTATAATTGATGTCTCCCAAATATTGATTCATTTTCAGGTGGATTTTTTTTTTAAGTAGTACAATGGTGAAGTAAAAAGATCAAATAATGAATAAATGGTATTCATCAATATTGAGTGTTCTTGTTCTTCCTTACGATTTGGTATAGTCTGCCTTCGGTTGCTGATTTCTAAGAGAGGTTGCTTGTTGATCCAGATCTTAAACTCTTTATCCTGTCTCTCTGTTGTGGAGGGCCAGATATCCTAGTTGACTTCTTGTCTCTTCCTCCTGTTGGAGTAATGTTTTGTTCTGATTTATCCACAATATGTGAAATTACGGAATTTGGAGTCGATGGAGCACTGTTTGTTATTCTTTTTGTAGGTTCCCCGTTTTCGTTTTTTTTCAAGTTTTTCAAGAGTGTAAGCTCTGTTGTTGATGAATAGCTTGTTCCCTCTTATATAGGTGTTATCTTCGGGATTTTGTCTAGCTCTATTCAAGTGGTATCTCAAGGTTTTGTTTTCACACCTTTGCTTGTACGTTAGGTCGCTTGAAATTCCTATATCAGTTCCTTTTAGTTTTTTACATTGTTTCACTATCTCAAGTTTTTTAAAGTATCAAATTCTACTTTAATGGGTTTTTTTCTCGATTTCCCAGTCTATACAAGTTATTGAAATCAGATTCCTTTACTTCAACGTCCAATAATTTTTTTAGTTCACTGCAGACGGCGGGTGTAGATACTTTCTGAGATTCTCCTAACCCAAATATGACGATATTATTCTTTTTAGTGCTTATTTCTAAGGCTTCGATTTTATTATGGAGGATTGTATTTTCTTTTTCAAGATGATTTATTCTGTGGTTTAGTTCTTCTATTTTTAATAATAGTTTGATTTCAGATGCTTCAATAGCTGACTTAATTTCTTTTCTGTTTTTCAAAATTTCTAGCTTCAATATTTTCACTACTTTCTCCCATTCATTTGCCATTCTGTAATTTATACCTCGATCTGATGTTAACGTATGTGGTCGCCTTTATTTCGAGCGATATTTATTTGTTTTTGTCAGCTTCACCGCGCAGATTATAGGTGTCACTATCTATAATTTGATGCTTTTCACATTTTTGTACATGCCGATAGGTATTAACTCTACGAGATATTTGAATGATGATCTGAAACTATGAAACAGGCTGTAGACGGATGGTGGGCTCTCTTGGATTCGTAACAGATTTATCTTATTCTCGTTATTTGTTTTACGTTACTTAGAACGCACTAGGAGTACGACTATTGGTGTCGTGGGTTGGCCTATGCTGACATCTGTTGGTGACCTATCAATGTGCACGAAATTTCGTGTCATTAAAATTCCACGATAACTGGTCTAAGCTTCACCGCACAGATTATAGGTGTCACTATCTATAATTTGATGCTTTTCACAATTTTGTACTTGCCGATGGGTATTAACTCTACGAGATATCTGATACGAATTTGAAAGAGACCACAGGCCGTCCTGACGATTGGGAAACCATGAAACAGGCTGTAGACGGATGGTGGGCTCTCTTGGATTCGTAACAGATTTCTCTTATTCTCATTAATTGTTTTGCGTTACTCAGAACGCACTAGGAGTTCGACTATTGGTGTCGTGGGTTGGCCTATGCTGACATCAATGTTGGTGACCTATTAATGTGCACGAAATTTGGTGTCATTAAAATTCCACGATAACAGCCCAAGTAGCACACAGAGGTCATAATTCGGTTGTACAGACGTCTACTAGACCATGACTTGTAATATGCTAAGACGTCGCTATGTATGCCAATACGACAAAAAGGTACACTCTTGCGACGTCACATCGACGTTATAAAGTAGTGGTAATGACTTGCCAATATAGACTTATATAAGCCAGTCGCAAAAGGGTCGTTCTGTGGTCTTAGTGTAGTCATTATATCATTATATATAGTATTACAATATGTATACCATATCAAAATATTTTATATAATATCAATATAATATATAAGTCAGCCTTCCTTTACATGTTCATGATACTGTGTGACCGTGATAGTTATCGAGATAAAAATGATTTTCATCTATGTGTCTTCAAGAATTGTTCTGAAACTCTAGTGACCAAGCAAATCCATTTTTACGATCAAAATCCAATTCTACTCACTTAAAATTCATGCGCCTCGAAAATGAAAAGAGAGAAATATTTATTTTCATTTCAGAAAAAATATATTTCATCAATTTTTCTCATTAATCGTTGAAATATGTAGACCATATTACGAAAGATACTTGATTAGCACATCTCCAATGATTTTTAAATTGATATAACACCCGCAGGGTCCCATATTTTTCATTTTTAATATTTTTGTTCCAATATGGCTACCAGAATGATGTTATCAATCAATCGAAAAACATGGATACCGTCCTTCTAGTGTCGAAAAGTTGTTATTACTCCGGTATGTACTATCATAGAATAATTTACGAGTGTCTCAAAGACATCGCAATATCTTACATAAAAAAGTTGTAATGTAGTCGCTGTGACCACAAGTAGCAAGTTTTGTTGTACTAACGTCGTAACGCTATCAAAACATAAAAAGATATACACTGAGTGCATATTCCGCTAGTTCCGCCCTAATGGAAAACGCTAAAAATAACTGACATTTACAATAGAGGTTATGTTGATGTTGAACAGTTAATTTAAATATTTTTTATTCATTGTCATAATAACCTCACAGCAACTGCTCTTAAGTTCTACTTAACGACACATACAATTTATTTACATACAAACCACAGTACAACTTCAGCTCGAGAATTCTTTATTGTACTCTCGTTATATCTACTACACGACGTCATAGCAACGCCTGAAGGTTATAAAACGCACATTAACTTTTTGGTTTCAAAACATACAAATAAGTGGTCTTTAAGACGGTATAAGAAGTCATTATGTTAATTTTATGACTCTGTGCTACTTGGGAGGTCTAAATTTCACCGCACAGATAATAGGTGTCACTATCTATAATTTTATGTTTTTCACAATTTTGTACTTGCCGATTCTGATGATTGGGAAACCATGAAACAGGCTGTAGACGGATGGTGGGCTCTCTTGGATTCGTAACAGATTTCTCTTATTCTTGTTATTTGTTCTGCGTTACTCAGAACGCACTAGGAGTACGACTATTGGTGTCGTGGGTTGGCCTATGCTGACATCTGTTGGTGACCTAT
The DNA here is from genome assembly GCA_018342105.1 of Gonioctena quinquepunctata. Taxonomy (NCBI): domain Eukaryota; kingdom Metazoa; phylum Arthropoda; class Insecta; order Coleoptera; family Chrysomelidae; genus Gonioctena; species Gonioctena quinquepunctata. The sequence continues at coordinate 53,519 of JAFIRS010005487.1, forward strand.
TAATGTGCACGAAATTTTGTGTCTTTAAAATTCCACGATAACAGGTCTAAGCTTCACCGCACAGATTATAGGTGTCACTATCTATAATTCGATGCTTTTCACTATATATATATATATAAATATATATATATATATATATATATATATATATATATATATATATATATATATATATATGTATATATATATATATCAGTCCATATAACGATTTATTAATCCATACACTACTTATATTTGAAATAATGGACCCATGCTCTACCTAAATTTGAAATAAAGGATCCATACACTACCTACATTGAAATAAAAGATCCATATGGTACCTACTTTAGAAATGAACCATCAAGTTTCCTTTGCAATAAATTCCAAAACTTGTATTGATTCGGAATCAGCGCGTCGAGATCCATACTAATAGTAATGAAAATATAAGCTCTTATTTTAAATGTCATCCCGCCGTTTGGAGATCTCGGAGTAACTTTTATTCATGTATTGTTATGATAATGTCATGAGTGTTTGATAATCGTCTTGAAATTATGAGCATATTCTAAATCAACCATTCTGAATCGAATGCCATTCGCGGAATTACTCTAACTCTTTTCGTTCTTGAGATAAGACCCACTTCCTACTAAAACTAAAATGAAGGATCCATACACTACCTATATTTGAAATGAAAGATCCATAAATTATCTAAATTTGGAATGAATGGTCCATACACTACTAAAGTACAGATTTATGGAATCTCCATGGTGTTTTCTACCTTCTGCTTTAATCTTTAATGATATATGTATATCGGTTAAGTAGTTTAGGAGTCCATCGCGGACAAACAACGTGACGCGTAATTTATATATATTAAGATGATTTCTATGGTTTTATCGAGGTGCCTTTGTCAACCCTCTGAATTTTCCAACAACTACAAGATTAACAGCATTGTCCTTTTGCAGGAATTGGTTTTGGAACGAAGTTCCTTTACGCGTCTTACGGTAGGTGTTGACTTCACATAAGAAAAAAGCATTATGCCCCCTCCATGCGACTTTATCTCTGTCTTTTTCTATTATATGCGAGTCTGTGTGACAAGCGTCTAGCTCTTGCTCATACGATTCCAAAGGTGTACGAAACCATCCGAACTGCTGTTCTGCTTGCGGGAAATTTAAAATGATACATGAGCGGTAGGATATCTATGCGAATACAAGTCGGATATTATCGTTAAGTGGTAATACGTGGAAGATATTTTTGTTCTTTAATATTTCTATTAAACGTGACTTTAGATGATTAAATCCTTTTATGGACAACATTTCTAATGTTCTTTGAATGCCGAAGTTGGATTAATGGTTTACATTGAATATGTGGCACGTCAATTTGATATAATATAACGAATAGTATTATCGCAGGAATAAAATACTTTCTACTGTGGCGGAGAAGTATGGAAAAAGGATATATAGGTATAGTATTGCATGGTATAAAGACAATTAAATGTGATGCAATAGAAAACGTCAACTTTCAAAGAGAAACATTATATTGAGAAAAAGGAAACACAAAATGCTGGATACATGAGACTGATAGCAACATATTCTGCTACCTCGATATTCATTGATTTATTGGATCGTTTGGAACCATGGGGGGAGCGTAACACTTTTTCCTTATGTGAAGAAAATATACAAATATAAACAATCTGAATCTCCATATCGAATTACATTCGGAGTTCAAGAAAAAGCGTAACGAACTTCTTTCCTGACCGCACCCGGTTTTATTATTACCAAAATTTCATCATCGCATAACATCACATGGAACGTTTGATTGTTCACAAATTGGGTGGCTCAAGGTTTCGCATAAAGATGTCGCTCACGTCGAGTATGGACAGAAGAAATAAGAAGAAAGTGCGGGAAAATAGTTTACCGTTGGCGGTTGGCGTTCTCTTCACTTTCAATTTTCAGTTGTTTTCGTTGTTTGGTTTTCAACGTTTGAACTCATTACATTCACATTCATAATTTTTTGAGTCATATAGTGTATATAATTTTGGTACAATGTCAGGCGAGTCTTCTCCTAGGGAAATCATGAAGTTCTCAGAATCGGACGTAAGTTTGAAATTTGATGATGCTACTCAAAACGCAATAGATGAGATTGCTGGTTGTCAGACGGAAATCAACCAACTCGATATGAATGCTAGTGATGAGATTGTCGCAGTCGAACAGAATTTCAATCAACTCCAAAAGCCACTTTTCGAGAAGAGAAATCTCATGATCAGTAACATTCCGAATTTTTCGATAACGGCTGTATCCTTTTCAGTAACCATTTGAAACCATGATAAAAAAATATTCATCTGACATTTTCTTCCTTTTTTTCATCATAAGAAATGCTGACATTTGGGTTTTGAGACTGAAATATGACTTAATAAAAATATTACACTGAACTTTTTTAATTAATTTTTTTACTAAATAATTC
>JAFIRS010005488.1:0-55946 GCA_018342105.1 Gonioctena quinquepunctata
CCCCACCATACAACAAGTCCGATGCGATGCGCAATCTGTATGGATTTTGAGGAGATTCTCTTGATATTCAACGCACTCATCAATACTCGCAGTTCACTCTTAGCTCTCTCTCACAGGACAAACGCCCTCCTCGCTTGGAGAGTACAAGGATTCATGAAGGTTATGACTACACAGAATATGTATGCCTACACCACAACTTCAGTCAAGGTCAAACAAACATCGAGATCAAATCTTAAGGTTGCCGAAACAATCCCAACATCAAAACTCAAGGTCAAATCTCAAACTCAAAACTTAATGTTATGAATCTCAAGGTCATATTCAAGGTCAAAACTGTAGTCGAATCTCAAAGTCGACCAAACCCAATGTCAAAACTCAATGACAAATCTCAAAGTCAAATCTCAAGGTCAAACACACACACACTGCACACCTGCAACTATTCAAGGTCACACGTGACGTCATAGTGGTGGGGGGAGAGCCAGAACCGGCTTAAATCTCCTACTATACTTGATTCCGCCAGTCTACTTTGTATATCAATACTTTCTTGACATACTTAGCAATTTCCAGTAGTATCTTTCGTCTTACAACTTTTGATGTATTATTTCAGTGTAATGATTGATCTCATATTTGATTCGAAGATCTGATTACAAAACTCTGATTACAAGAATCTGATTCAAACGTTAGACTCAAAATGTCTAATTAACGAATTCGATAAATGACCTGGCAGAACTATAGTATCAAATCAAACAACAGAAAAATATATTTGTAAAACATGCCTGACTAACCTACTTTTATATTTAATTATATTTGGTTCACCAAAACCCAAATTTCTTGAATTATTTTAAGAAATTATGAAGAAATATTCACGTCTTAGCAAAGCTGTTCTCTTTTTTTTATACGGATTGTATAGTAAATTAGCTATCACCGCCCAGGAGTTCTCTCAGTGAAGCCAGGGACAGAAATGAATTGATTCCAATTTCCTTCCTCTCCAAATAAAATATCAAATTTCACCTTTCAAAAAAAAACTTCTTAATATGTAGGTGTGTTACACAGAACTCATCCTTCTCATAAAGAACAATACATTTCACTATTCTGTAGTGTGGTTAGATCAGACAAAAATTTGCCTGTTCTGTTTCCTTATTCATCGCACCAGAGTACACCAAAAAAAAAATATATATATATATATATATATATATATATATATATATATATATATATATATATATATTGTTATATATATATTGTTATATATATATTGTTATATAATGATGAATTTTTAAAATATAAATATTGCACAATTTTTTTGCCCACGTTTTGGGTGGGTATCCATATCATACCTAGGCTCATAAAATACATTGAATTTTAAAAGCTATTTACAACAAACTCTTGAAATTGATAATTATTTATTCTTTTTGTGGCTTTTTTGTCTTTTAAAATTTACAACTGGCATAACATAACACAACAATATATATATATATATATATATATAAATATATATATATATATATATATATATATATATATATATATATTGTTGTGACAGGCTCTTTATCTTTATATTTATATTTATTATTGGCTAATTGTTATTGTAATAATGATTGTTATTGTTACTTATTTTATTTTTTTAATGACAACTAGTCATCATAATAAAATATTTGTTATGCTAAATTTGTTTCATTGATTTCCTTTTTTAACCGACGAAACCAAAAAGGAGGAGGTTCTCTAGTCGACGCGTATATATTTTTTTTATGTATGATCACGCATAACTTTTCACAGAGCAGTTCGATTCCGGTGATTATTTTTTCATTGAATAGGTTGGTCACATTTGAATTTTAACAAAAAAAATCCATCCATAAGGGAAGCAAAATGAAGGATATTGATCGTTCTCCGATTCTATCAGGCATAACTTTGTAGTGGGTCTTCCGATTTGGATTATTATTTTTTTATTAGATAGGGTATACCTCATAGTTGATCATATTCTACCCCTATGAGAACTGGAATAGGGGATGATTGATTTTTCACTTGTGAACATTGGCACACATATGTAGTTGACATTGACAGATCCTCCTGCATCCGTCACAATAATTACATTCTATGAAAGGATCGTATTATATACAAGGTGATAAAATCAACTAACCAGAATTTTCAAAAATAATTTATATTATATAACAATAAAAAATTAAGTAGGTAGTAATTAGTAGATTTCAGCCACAAATAATTGAAAAATGAAAACTTTTTAACAAAAAATTAAATCATTGAAAAAATCAACTGAAAAGCAAAGAATAAAGTAAACCTTCTTAGTCTTAATGATAATTGAGCTCCTAAACTAATGTGTGTAACAAACTAGCAATTGAATTAGGTAAAATGTGAAATGACGGAAGCGAGATGCATAGCGGCGTTTCAATTACTTTTCGAAAGTAATATAATGATCTTCGATAATTGTTTGTTTGGCGCCGAATCAAAATCAGTTACTCACATTAGTTTAGGAGCCCAATTATCATTCAGACTAAGTCGGTTTATTTTAAATTCTGCATTTCAGTTGATTTTTTCGTCGGTTTAATTTTTTGTTAAAAAGTTTTTATTTAATAATTTTGAAGAATAAATACCTATCATAAGAGTAATGAAACTCCAGCTATGTTGTTCTTAACCTTCTTCAACACTCTTTTTTACCTTATCTCAGCTCAGTCGGTACGCCTATGGAGTATGACGCATCTCCACTCTCATGGCAGGATTCTGTAATGCCGACTTGCGCTGCTTGATGTAAAACGTGCTATTTTGTGGCAAGATTGTGCTTAGGTGCTCAATAGATAAACAAAGAATGCAGAAAATCGTCGAATAGTTAATGTTTTTATTGAATAAATCTTTAGAATTGACCTACCCTGCGATATTTAACTTATCTAACTCAGACAGTGATTTGAAATGGTGAAACTTTCCTATGTATTATAATATACTTGGTGAATAAACGTTCCAAAGTTCTGAACAGACCATGAGCATAGAAAAGACCATCAAATGTTCAAATGAATGGACACAAGTCATCAAATCAAGTGTCTGGTCCTGATATGTTGCACTTTATTTAGTTCTGGTTTTTGAAATACCTGCTATTCTTCCTTTTTGCTGTTCTCCTGACTGTTAGGAGTGTTCGTGCTCTATGGAAAAGTACAGCTACACCGCAGAAGGCGTCCTTTTGTTCCTGGCAATGTCACGGACTGGAACTTGTTATCTTAATAAGGTGAGTGGTTTTTTCTTGTTTGTTTATTTTCCCATTCGTATCTGAATTCGTTGTATAACATCTAAGGATAGTTTTGCTTGTTTTTCTCCTGTGTTTTATTATAATTTTTCTTCCAAATTGGTATCAGGTTTCGTTTTCTTACATCAATTTTTCCACTCCATAGTTTGTGACGTTGCTTCTTGGCAACACACATATTTTGTTTATTTTCACAAATTTAAAGTTTATTCCCACTTTCTGTATAACTTTTTGTTATTCTAACGTATTCTGATGATTTTATTCACAATAGATCCTATATTATATATACAAATTTGGTTAAAATTCATATTTGACATTTTTCTGTTTTCATAACTTTTATATTTGGTTATTTGCCTCACATTAATTCTGACATCTCGCTGTTGGGTTTCCTCCTGATATGATTTACCATACAGGATGTTCCAACTTGAATACCATTTCATCTACTTGAGATCCAAAGTTTTTTCATAAATTTAAATTTCCATATTATTTTTATTGTTTGTGCAAATTGAATGTATTGTTGGTAACATACTTATGACAATAGAGATACTTCCGTTGTGACTTTTTGAGACATATGCGTTGACTAGAACATGGTATAAAATCTAGAACAGTAAAAAGTATAGAAAAATTGTAAAACAAACATAGCATGAGCCACGATAACATAAATACCCAATAATAATAATGAATTCTCATTTTCATTGTTTTATGAACATTTCCCAACACAACAATATATATATATATACATATATATATATATATACATATATATATATATATATATATATTTATATATATATATATATATATATATCAATTAATCAGAGAGAGGCGGGATTCTATATATCAAATCATATGACTAGTATCAGGTATCGATTTTCAGATTCCCATGAAATATTTGTATGAGGGAAAGAGAGAAAATGAACACGTCGGCGGACTACCAAGGAAAACTTCTGCTGAAAACAATGGTTTGAACATACGGTTGTAGTTGAAGTACAATTAATTACTATGCACCCTGTTCTTGAAATTATCAGAGCGTAACATGTGCGCTGACTACTATGATTTCAAGGAGAGAAGCACTTATACACTTGTGTATGTGTTGGCGGTGGTGTAGCTGAAGTATTTATCACCTATTCAAGAAAATGTATCTGTATATTATTTTCAACATCGTCTTCATATATTTTTTTCAAACAGGGATACAACTGTACAACTCATTGAAATTATATGTTCATGGATTTGAAACGGGTCAAAATCATGGGGCTATTTAATATTCACTGAAAATTCCATTTTCTCAGCAATTGTTTTTGGAGAACTGTATCTGTCCTCAACCCAGCTTGCTTGTGAATGAATATTCATAACAGCAGATGAAGCCAAATGCCGTTTTGGAACGAATCATTTACAATATATTGTGGTTAGTTATATATAGGAGTGGATGTGTTTTATTGAAAAACAATTCAATAATGAACTCAAATACGTAGTAGTGCAGTATTCCTAAAATATTTTGAATTCTTTGAGACCTATATAACTTGATTGTTAAGTTGTCTTTGGAATAATTTTATCCAATCAAAAATCATACAATTAACTATAACTTCTATTAGATAGGTTTCTGAAATTTCATCTTTATAGGGAAGTTTTTCAATTTTCATTTCTCCATATCTTCCATGTTGTTTTCGGCCATTTCATCATTTGGTCCATAGAAAAGTAAATTTATTTGTTCAAATTATTCATGAGTAACATATGAATGGACGAATGGACAAGTATGTGTAGCCATCTAATCCCTCTTGACCCCCCCCCTCTCCACTTCATTCCTTAATTCTAGTCTATACCAATATTATAAATAAACTTTCGTTTGTTTGTATGTAGGAGGGAAATATCTGGAACTACTAGACCGATTTGAAAAAATTCACAGGTGAGTGATTAAATGCGCTTTACACACGTGTTCCATTTGCGCAAAAATTGATTGTTATTTATGCAACCAGTGCAAAAAGTAAGTGTTTATTGCACTCGACGTGAAGTTGTCCGACTAGGCCACCAGGCCGAGTTGGACAACACGTCGAGTGCAATAAACACTTTTTGCACGAGTTGCATACAATATTTTTACTACGTTCATGCAAAAACCAAAAAATGTTTTATTCAGATGGCACTAGGTGTAGGAAAATAAAAAGCGTACTAAAATTGCGTCGATTTGACGTTTATGTTTGTCATGGTCATAAATGACAGATGTAGAATGACAGATGAGTGCCATAAACATTTTATTGCATAATGCAATAAAAAACCACTTTTTTCACTGAATATAGTTCAATAAAGGTTTGTTTTTTGCATGAACGTAGAAAAAAGAAATTATTTTGCAATTATTGCATAAATCTATTGTGTCATTGACTCATCGAAACAAAATTGAAACCAGCCTACTAGGAATGAAAATCTGCGCTACCGTTGCTTGTGTTGCATTTAAATTGGAAACCAGCCTACTCGATATGAATAATTCGACGCAGTTGCTGTGCTGTGAGCAATGTGTATGATGGTTGTATATGGGTTATAACACTTCTAATCACTTGTAATTGAAATATTTTTAATCACTAGTGATCAAAAGTACAACTTCTCTAACTAATTTGTGTCAAAATATGTCATATTTTAGTCATGAAAATGTAAACAATAATATTTTTCTGTATTATTTCTCTTTTAGTTGATACCTGCAGCACCAATTTGCAATAATATCATGTACCTTCCGACGAAAAGTATAAGAGAAATAGATATTCGGTGAGTACCTACTAATTACCTATTTATTGTAACTATAATTTTATTAATGCTGGTCTAATATTCCTAAAACATAACATAACATTGAAATATTCTGTATTACGTAAATTATATAAGTAATATGAAAATTAGTACATTATCAGAAAGAATACCGTTTATCAGACTAACGTTATTTTATAGTATTTTTCAGTAACTTACTCTCGGTACCTATAAATTTCATAACGTCTAAATTGGCGTGAAACTGAAAATCATTGTACCAAAAGTTATTCAGGGTGGCTCGTTTCGAATGGAATGCACTGTATATTTCGTGGACTGTATTAGTTGGATTCTCCAAGTTTAGTAATCCTTTATTCATATAATGAAATGAAATCATTACAAAAAAGTGATGTAAGATAAATTATATGTCATTCTGACAACCCTTCTTTTGTTGTTATATAAAGAAAAAAAAACGAAACAGCAGAACGGAACAGTTCACAGAACAAAGCTGATTTCAAGAATTCGCAATACGCAATATTTAGTTTCTGATTCCAACACAGATTCTTACATCTCTGTTATTCTTTGTTTCTCATGGAATCTCACAATACTCCATAATAGTTATATAGATTCAACCCTTCACTTTATTCCGTGAGGAATAATTATAAAAGGAAACACTGTCATTTTCGATTCAAAGATGGTAGATGTTGGTTTCATCCTTATATCTGCTCAACTTGAAGAATTGTCTTAGCAAAGGGGGGGGGCTGAGAATTCAGCTGAGCTCAAACGAACCACTAATGCTTGGGAACCTTTTCATAAACATTTTAATGCGTCTCTTTATAAAACACATCCAAACATTTTAATTTCTTTGGAAAAACTTCAAGAATTTCTTATTGAAACTTATGTAAAATTACAAAGCATCAATATAACGGGTCAAATACCTGACAATAAAGTGAAAAATCGTCAAAAATTTATAGCAACAATTGAAGAATCTTATGCTTTAAATTAAATTAGTCGACAACATTTTATTAAGTGTGTTTCTTTTTACTGTGCTGTAACTATTTGATATTGTATTTTTATTATTATAAGTAGATAAGAAGTATAGAACGATAGAAGCTTGTGTGATTATATTTATAAAAATAAAAAATTATCGATTTAATAAACAAATGAAAAGTATTTTTTTTATAATATGAGAGAAATAAAATAAAAATTAATTGGTTAAATCTTTTTTTTTGGGAACCAAATATCACTTAGAGATTAGGTAATCAAAAAAAATCGGGAACCAAATTACACATACAAATTAGGTAAATTTAAAATATCGGGAACCGAATTACACATTGTTTCAGACCCTTCTTGATCTGGGATCCAAATTCATAGAACCAGGAACACGGAACCGAGAGATTCCACGGAATTCTTTTGCAGAATATAATCAGTCGGATATATATTTTTCATTTTGTGATTTTTATAACCGTAATTCTATGCTTTCTTTGGAGTCGAGGATATAATATATTTTGGATGATTTGTAGTAGCTTTGTTTATACTTTTTTATCTTCTTCATTTACTGGGGTTCTAGTATCTTTATCAATGACAATCATGGTGAAAATTAAATAATTTTATAATTTCTGAAGATATCAAGTAGTGTCTGTTGGTTCGATGGTCTATTGCTGTATTAGATATGTTTTTAGTCTATCATATTTATTCATTGATGGTTATTTTTTGTAACGATGAATTTTCTCGACATGGTTCATGAGTTCCTCAATTTCCGTATCGGGAAAAAAGCTTACAATGAAGTAGGTGATATCTGCCGAATCATTTTTCATGTGATATTTGCTATGTTCATACGAGAAGCGGTTGGTATCAATTTATTACAATTCTGCCATTCCTTATTTCTCTATGAAGAGATAGCAAGATAGCAACAATGTGATCCCAAAATATTTGGTAGATTTCAATTGATATCCATCTCACGAAAATCATAAAGAAGTAATGTGAACAGGGATCGAATAGTCTCCGATGGAAAAATCTAAATTTTATGTGGGCAAAGTGAAATGTGTGACCTCCTATAGGTACTTGTATATTTTTTCTTTATGATGTTTCCATATTGATATTTTGGAGTGTACATCCAATAAATCATGCAAAGAAATAATATTAAATTTCCTCATTTTTACTCCGAATAAACATCGAATATATCGGATGGGCAGGACATATTGTGAAAAGGAGACCAAACGAACTGATCAAAGGGGTTGATACAAATGCAATGGGACTTGAGAACAAAATGCAAGGATAGAAAATAATGGAAAAAATCAAAGCATAAGAGGACCGATGCACCCTAATGAATTCATTGTAAAAACGCCTCGGCGGCTATTAGTAATGATTGTTCAGCTCTATAATGATTGTTCAGCTCTATAATGATGATGATTGGAATGCGAGCATAGATAGCAATAATGCTTATCTAGGCACACCTCAAAATAAAAGAAACTAAGCGGAAATAGATAACATGTGATAAATACACATTTGCAAACATTGGATAATAGACATAGTAGTTATAACTATCAACTTATTTTTTCTATAATAATCATCAGGGCTTGTCCTGGTCGATGAACTCTAGTGAACTCAAAGGCAATAGTGTAACGAATGACTCGATTTCCTTTTGACAATATACTTCGCCTACTCATCCGTAGATTGTGACCTGATTGTCATTTCCGATTTTTAGCGCTCAACATCGTAGTCGTCAATGATATACGAGTATAAACCCTATAGTGTATTCGAAAAGTATTTCCTTTCCCATTAATCACTCATCGAATTCCTTTGGTAAACAACAATTACCTAAATTAGAATGGGGGCATTGAAAATGTTTGAGGATGAAAAGCACGGCTCCCGCTTCATAAAGTAATAACGATGATTTATTTGATTTTTTTCACTACACCTCAAGAAAATTAATGAAATTTTTTCCACGAATGAATATCTTTGCAGTGATAGAGAGTCTCATAGATGGAAAAAAACTCATTCTATTCATTAGTACTTGTCAATGGAATTTATGTCCGTAAAGCTACACCAGCATTTATGGAATACTCCCAAAAAACTAGTTCAGAATTTTGTACACATTCATTACAAATTTGCGTCCCAAACCAAACATTTTTTACAGTTCCCGTTTTCTAGGAAAATTATTATTTTTTTAAACGGTAACTTGACAAATATTTGTACTGGTTCGTGGAGGATTGCGCCACCGAGTGATACATACATGTAATAGAAATTTTTATATGTTTGAAAACCATCATTATGCAATTTGTATAACGTCGATTTTTTGTCAATAGATGTGTGAGAAGTTTTGTAAAAAATTCTGTGCAATCTCAATTGAAAGTTGAAATGAAAATGATGTATTATGCCAATTTTTTTCAAATTAACATTTTTATAGATAAGAATCACTCAATAATCAGGGGGTCATCTTCAACCCATTCGGATTTGAATTTTGAAAAATATTTCCTACCTCTCGCAAAATTGTATTATATTCTTTCCTACTGATACTCTTCGAGATGTAGGGGATAGACATTTTGGAATTTTCTAAACGTCAATGATCTGTAATAAATGTGTAAGAAATTCTGGCACCTGTCCGATCACTATATCCTGCATATTTTCCAAAATACAGGGTGTTTGGTACGGCTTGAATGGTAAGCTAGCCCATGCCCTTCTCCTGAAACTGTACACATTTTTAGGTTTGGGACGCAAATTTGTAATAAATATGTACAAAATTCTGAACTAGTTTATTGTGGAGTGTGCCATAAATGCTGGTGTAGCTTTAAGGGCATACGGAATATGATGTAGAAGATGAATACTAGGATGAGTAATGAATATATCCACCACTAATTTCCTAGCATACCGAATGAATTATTGAAAATTTATGTTTTTCAATATGTTTACAGAAATTCGAGTGTATTCTAATTTTTAAAAGCTTCCAATGCCCCTTTAGTTCCGAATAAACCTTTCCTGAAATAATTATAAGTTATAGAGTTACGAACGTTGAACCTGATTATAATTTTAACAACTTGAGAACTTCATTAGTTTTTTTATATCGATTTTTCGGGAATCTTCAATTTGACTCAAAACTGGAATAAAAAATTTGCATCCAAACAATATCTTATTTTTGATGAGTGGGTGTGTGTTTGCTTTGGAAATAAACATTTTTCAGGAAATAGGCTTATATATCCCAAATCTGCACAACTGAGAAAAATAAAACTAATATATCTACGAATTTCAGTTGGCATCATAATTGAGAGTCCCTCTGTTTCATTTCAATTTTCCTGGCTCATTTAATTTGTTTATTTATTATATTGATTCGAAATATCGAAAAAGGTGCATGAATTCCTATATCTGAGAGGCAGTTCCTCCAAAGATATATCGCATATAATCCACTGCGACTAAATGACTTTGCTACACATGCTTGTAATTCATTTACTAATAACGTATAACGTGTACTTCAGTAAATCGAGTTTGGAAGCACTCAGAGTTTCTCAACGCAATTATAGCGACAAAGCAAACATGTCAAAAACACCGGAACAAACTACCAAGTTGGTGTCAGTAAAGCATCTTCGGGAATTTTGTATATCAAAAGTATAATTTTTTTATCTCCGAAAAAAATAGATAATGGTAATTGACAAGATGAGTATCGATCACTCCTGACGGAGGAGTTCTTGCTTCGAAAATAATATTGATTGAAGAAGTTAGTTCAATGACATTTTCAATAAGGGAATTGGCTCGTGAAGATTTCATAAATGTAAGAGGGTTATGGTTATTAAGTATTTGTTTGGCAGTCATCAATAGTGAATGACTGTTTTGACTTGAGCAACTTTAGACCTATCGTTCTCCTTATATAAGTTATTGAAAGACTAATAATTATATCCCTCACGAATAAAAATAATATTGTTACGCAACTGGCGTCGTTTATTGAAACAATTGAACAACTGATTATTGTTCTTTCATTTCACTTGGAATAACCCAACAATGTACAAGATCACCTATTCTCAATAATTCTGAATATCTCGATTACAACTGCGAATGAATCACCAAGTAACATCAATAAATCAACTGTAATCAACTGTCCATGCATCGCGTATGATAAAATTTGCGCTTGCAATAAGTTTCATCAATATTATAAAAAATTTAGCATGCGCTGACTTCACCGGGATTTAGGAAGTTCCGCAAATGATCAGATTCTACCAATACTGACGGGATTTCTATTGATTCGTAGATTCAATAGTAAATACGATGAATTACTTGGGAACACAATAACAACTCATCCATTTCTTATTCATGTTTATTGAACAGTTGCAGTCCTAGAAAAGTTATAGTACTCATACCTTGTCACCATTTAAAAGTGCTAATATCACAATATGTCATGAGATCCAATATACAACCTTATTATATCTATTAGTAGTGAGTGATCTGATGTGAAATGTACTTATATTTCAAAACTTTTTAACAAAAAATTAAACCGACGAAAAACGGAACTGAAAAGCAAAAAATAAAATAAACCTTAGTCTTAATAGCTAAGCTCCTAAACTAATTTTGAGTCGGCGCCAAAGCGTAAAATGATTTTTATAATTTTTTTCAACTAATTCGATGATTGTTTGTTTGGCGCCGACTCAAAATGAATTACATTGGTTTAGGAGCTTAGCTATTAAGACTAAGAGGGTTTGTTTTATTTTTTGTTTTTTATTTCCATTTTTCGTCGTTTAATTTTTTGTTAAAAAGTTTTTATTTTTCGATTTTTTGTGGCTGGAATTGACTTATTACTACCTATTTAATTTTTGATTACTTCCAAAATACTTACTTACCCACCTTACTTCAACTAATATTAACAGTTAAATAATATGATTATCTACTTTAATTATTTATTGTTACATTATTTTTGATAGTTCTGGTTAGCTTATTTCATCACTTTGTATATAGTTCCATCCTTTCATAGAATGTGATTATTGTTACGGATGTAGGAGAACAAAAATAATGACAATAGCAATCTGTCAATGTCAACTACATACAGTGTGACCCATTTTTAATGGAAACACCCCCCTAAAATTTGAAGTTGTAAACAGATTTTTTTATTTTTTTTGAAATGTCAAGTACTAAAAGGTCTACCTTGGGACAAAAGAATTGTTGCTATTGGGCAGCGAATAATCCTAACTGGGTAATAAACTGTAAAAGCCAGTATTCCCAAAAAATCAACGTCTGGCGTGGCATATTGAACGAACGAATTATTGGTCCTTTCTTTTTGAGGAAAACATTAATGCGCAGAGGTTTCTAGAATTGTTAAACACAGAGTTTTGGGATGCTATTCACGAGCTGCCAATCAATGAACGATCAAATTTAATTGTCCAGTTAGATGGGTGTTCAGTTCATTATGCCAGAGCTGTGAGGCAATGGCTTAACGAACATTTTCCAAACCGATGGATAGGCCGTGGTAGTCCGTTTATAGAGTGGCCATCCAGATCTCCAGACCTCACAGTTTTGGACTTTTTTCTCTGGGGACTTCTCACACAAAAGGTTTACAAAAACCGCCCAAGAGATAGAAATGAACTATGTGCAAGAATTCGACAGGTATGTGCAGATATTACCCCACAAGAACTAAGGAACGTAATCAGAAACATTCGTAAGCGCTACGACAAATGTATCGAAATACGTGGTGGATTATTAGAGGCTACTAGAATATGAGTTTGAACTAATTGTTGCACTAAATCGAAACATTTCAATAATTAGTTTTCATAGTTACGTTAATTAAAAATTTTTTCCTTCATTATTCGTTGAATTGTGTGAATGTTATTTTCATTAAAAAAATTTAAGCTATTTGGTTTTTTTTTTCATCTGGCGGCACTTTATTGTTGAAATCATGAAAAATATTTTCATGGCTATATCTGTTGATATAGGGTGTTTTTTGACTGTGAGCCGTGTGAGTTTTCGAATTTTTGAGTTGTCATAACTTTGTTATTAATGAATATTTTTTCATGAAATTTTGGTCACACCTGTTTAGAGGCACTCTGAATCCAGTGGCGTAGTGATTTTTTCAATAAAAAAATCGCTAATAAAAATCTCGATTTTCGACTAAGAACAAATATCGTAGTATGCCCTGAAAATTGGAATAAACATTTGTTTTTGTCCCAAGGTAGACCTTTAAGTACTTGACATTTAAAAAAAAATTATTGAAATCTGTTCACAACTTCAAATTTTAGGGGGGTGTTTCCATTAAAAATGGGTCACACTGTATGTGTGCCAATGTTCACAAGTGAAAAATCAAGCATCCCCTATTTTTCTACTCATAGCGGTGAATTATTTCCTCCCAACTATGAGGTATACACTATCTAATAAAAAAAGAATAATCCAAATCGGACAACCTAGTACAAAGTTATGCCTGATAGAATCGGTTAACGAACCAAAATTCAGAAGGTGGACGATCAATATCCTCCATTTTGCTACCTTTAGGGAAGGATTTTTCTTTTCAAATTCAAATGGGACCAACTTTGAAGTACACCCTATCCAATGAAAAAAAAAGGATCAAAATCGAACTACTCTGTAAAAAGTTATGCGTGGCATACATAAAAAAAATATACGCGTCGACTAGAGAACCTCCTCTTATTTGATTTCGTCGGTTCAAAATATATTATTAGCCTGATGATAACTCTCTGTTGGGCGATTTCAAGTTCTAGTTTTCGACAAAAACGGAAAAGATAATGACTATTTGTTATTTTTGAAAACAATTATATATCTTATTCCTATTAATTCGACATTGGTATATTGCGGGTATATTCTCGGTATCATACTACCTTCCATATGAATGTACCAAATAGAAAGTACAACTTAAATCTTCATTAAACTCAATGGCCGTAATTCAAATATGGCACTGCCGACCTTTTTTCACCTATGAATTCAGTAAAACCATTTCAAGTATAGTTTCTAACCAATTCATAATCTATTACTATCATTCAAAAGTTATTGATGCTACTTTTCTTTTCACTACAACAATATTTATTAATTACTCCTGTGACCGGGTCTTGGCCATATCACATAAATGAATGAATATGGGCTTTCTTGACAAAGTTATTCATCAAATTATTGATAAGCCAGGGAGAGTATAACAAGTTGAATTGACCTAATTATTTGCACCACGTATGATAAATAGGGCTGTTTCAAATATTTTATGTCAGAATTTCTCCCTTCAAATGATCCCCGAATTCGACACTTGATGCGAGAAACCCGATAAGGTCCCCAAATTTCCCAACCCCATTGAACGAAAAACTCCTAAATGGTTTCTATCCGGTAGTTTCTGATTTCAACAATTTCTCCGGGTATCGATAAGATTGTATGTATGCTAGTTGTTATATACGGTCCCTATATCAATTTCTGACCGTTAACTTCTATTAGGAAACCATAAAATTACTCAGTGTAAAATGAGATTTTCTACAATACAACGAACGCTGCAGAATCTATAAAAGAACAATCTCTAAGACGGAATCTCTGTTCCATTGTCGTTAACTAGAGACGAGGATGAAAGAACTTTCGTCAGCATGGGCCAGTGTTGCGGAAATAATAAATCCAGATTGGCCAAGTGGGAATATACAGTGAGTCTGGTTAAGTTGGCTACATATGGGAAACTTTTTTATTATTAATTTAACGAAAAAAAGTTATTCTTCATAAAAAGTTCTGCATGGTCTAAAAGCCAAGATGCAACCACCAGATATCAAATTATATTAATCTCATACGAGGTATGTCAAAAAATATGAATTTTACTCAAGAGTAAAGTAACTTTATATTTCATGTCGAAAATTTTATTGTGAAAAGTTGTTCGGAAGTAAAAACTATATTATAAAATGCAATTACATCCTAATTGAACACATTCTTTTTTTACAAATTTTTCTTAAATTATCAATACAATTTTTATTTATTACAAACATGTTAACCTTTCCGTTCCGTTTAGAAATTAATAAGCAAATTTTCACAAAACAACATTTATTAAAAAATCTAATGAACATTGAACAGTTGATGACCTTTTAATCAGTTAATGTCTGTCTTGTAACATTTCAGCGATGCATTTAAATTAATAATACCATAATAATTCATTTGGTAGTAATAATTTAACGAACATTATTAGCTCCCTCAATTCACAAACCCCCAACATATCCTCCATCTCCTTCAATACAGGTAATTGTCCTATCACGAAAGTTTTTCAATACCCTTCTAACTATAGCCGGAGTAATCCTCTGAACGCATTCTGTATTGACTCTTTCTAAATGAGCAACATCTGTAAATGGCCTTTCAAGATACACCTTTTCCTTTAGGTGACCCCACAAGATAAAATCAAGTGGCGTCAAATCGGGAGACCGAGGAGGCCAAAAAATTTCAGAAAAACGATGAATAGCTCTTCCATTAAAACTATTTTCAAGGTATTGCCATATATCTAACCTACTGTGGCATGAGGCACCATCCTGTTGGAACACTATTTGTTGACGTTGAAGGAGGGGAACATTATCAAGAAAATCGTCTAATTCATTCTCTGAAAAGAGTAAATAACGGTCCCCATTCAAAGATTCATAAAAAAAAGGTCCAATTATTTTATTTCGGTAAATTCCACACCACACATTTGTTTTGAATGCATACTGGTCCCGAGTTTTGATGGTAAAATTTGGATTAGTATCACTCTACCAACGGCAGTTTTGGCTAGATACTGTTCCATTTGATGTAAATGTTGATTCATCCGAAAAAAGAATATGTCTTGCCATAAATGGGTTATCTTCTAACATTCCTTGGATATTACAATAGAATTCAAATCGTCTATCATGATCTCCTGGTCTTAACGTATGAATAAATCGGGCTTGTATGGGTGAAATTTGTTCTTTTTAAAAAAAATTGAAACCGTATCTTTGTTAATAAGATTTGGCATCGAAGCTGCCCTTTCTCGCAAGGATATTTTAGGATATTCGATTGCTGAAATCATTACTTCAAATTCCATGTCATCATTGGCAATCCGTTGTTGGCGTTTGTTGTTAAATTTATTTTTTACATCTCCAGAACTCCTGAATTTTGTTAATAATTTCCTTACTGTGACATAGTGAAGATTCTTCTCTGGGTGTCGGTTATTAAAAATTTCTGCAGCTTCACGATAAGTTTTATAATTCTCACCCACAATTTAATCTTCAGTACTTAATGTTGCTGGCATTTCTACCAAATTTTATAATACTTTCTACCAAATTTCGCTAAATACAACTGATGTTCTGAATGTCACTGTCAAACATTTTACTGTCTGACATTTCTTGTCAGAGCATCCTAGATTACATGTACAATAATTACAGTTGAATTTTCGTTGTTATTGTAGAGATGTATCGAGAAATAAAAAAATACTATAAATTAATGCCACTTGCTTGTTTGAACGTGATTTTTAATCACCAACAACTTTTCACAATAACAATTTTTGACATTGTGAAATATAAAGTTACTTTACTCTCGAATAAAATTAATATTTTTTGACATACCTCGTATGAGATTGATAGAATTTGATATCTGATGATTGCATCTTGGCTTCTTGACCATGCAGAACTTTTTATAAGAAATAACTTTTTTTCGTAAAATTAATAATAAAAAAGTTTCCCATATGTAGCCAACTTAAGCAGACTCACTGTATATATATATATATATATATATATATATATATATATATATATATATATATATAGTTGAACTCGGCTATAACAAACGTTCGTTTTGAAAAGTGAAACATTCTCAATTGAATATTGAATAGAAATATTTTTCTGGTAATTGAAAAATCCACGATAAAAATTAAGTTATTTTTAGAGAATGTCTAACAGAAAACAACCAGAAATTCCGCATTTTCTTTCAGATAGTTATTTGATTTTCTATTCCTGTCTTAATTAAGACCTCATGTAGATGAATGAGGCAAAGAAGAATATTTTCCAAAAAAGAGTACTCAGCAGAAATCATTTGTAATATTGAAGCAAGAGAGGCATCGTATTCACTAGGTCTTCAATAAATTTTTGTCGACGAAAATCTATTTCACGCTTCCACGATCATCAGGAAGACCGGAAGAAATGGGAAACATATTTTCTAGAAGCAATCTCACTTTACAAAGATGGAAAAAGTTAGAAACATTTCTTTTGGAGAGACACTTTGGAACAAGTGTTTTTTGTTACGAACCATTTGAAAAATCCCGCCGAAAACGCCTATATACACTATGCATTTTTGTTTGTGTATAACGAACTCGGCTATTGCGAACAATGGGACATACGGTCTGCAAATTGAATCCGGGAAAAACATATACTTCATAACAAAGAACTACCGAGGAAAGATTGTTCAATCAAGCGCCGAGAATTTCCGAAATTTAACGACCGCGGTCGACGGTGGGATGCCCCCATAGACAAATTAAAAATAAAGAGACTGTTTGAAACATTGGCCATCTTGACCACCAAGTTTTTGGTACGGCCAGTCGCTCATGGAGGCGCTGCCCGCAATCAACAGACGACTGACGACATGATAATTTTCCAATTTCGACATTTGTCAGAAAATGACAAACCACGTAATAATTTCAGAATAATTCTACTGATGTCATCGAAAAATTAATTATAGAAATTATACCATGGACTTGAATTATGAACCCAACATCGAAAATGGAATGTTTTGTTATTCGAGTTGACGCTGAAATTCCTCGAAATATTCTTTCAAAAGGTAAAATATAAGCTGCTTTTCACAAACTGATACTTATTTCCATCCATCAGTTGCAGAATTTTTTTCACAAACTGGTACTTATTTCCATCCATCAGTTTCCATTTCCTATCACCATTTGAGGAAGTATGAAGTACATGGTCTCCTTTGTGCTAATAAATTAACAAAACTATTGAAGGTTTGTTGTAAATGTAATTTGTTTTTATTTTGGTTAATTTGATGATAAGCAACTGAAGAATATTTTCAATTTTGTTGTTTTTCGGAGTTTTATTATTGTTTTGTCTGTAGTTGTACCTTGTCCCAGATACAATGAAATGTGTTTTTATAGTGTTCAACTTATTATTCTTGTTTTATAAGATGTTTAATTTTGTTCTTGATATCATGAAATAAAGATTAACTTTGAAACTTTATTTTAACCACGAACGAACTAACAGATTCTACGAATCGATTACTGTATATATTTTATTGGTGATCGATTTGCCATTCCTGTATTTCATACGATACAACCATTCATATGGAATACAAGAATGGCAAATCGATCACTTATAAAATATATACCATATCAATCATATAAAAGTAATACATTTGAAAAACCCGCCTTATCTCAATCGGTCTTACCAATTGTACTTAGTTCGGCCAGTTGCGAGATATGTCGCCACTGTCTAAACATGGTGCCAACTTTTACTGCAGGTTTGACAACTCTCTTTATTTTTAGTTTCTCTATGGATGCCCCTATTTCTCTGTTAGGGATCTGTTAGATACATGGCGTAGTGTTAGTACGTATTCAACTGCATTGTACCAACATGCCTAATCCAAAAGCATGCAGAAAAGCTATCAAATTGTTGGTTAAGCTGGAAATAATTGGAAAATTAGACAGTGGGTTCGCAAATGCACAAATTTGTTGAGATTATGGTCTCAAAAAATCAACAGTGCCGTCAATTTATACGAAAAACAATCTAACAGGATGCATGTACCACATATTTTTTTTTAAATATTATACCTCTTTTAATATCATGTAAACCAATCCTTTGGTTCTCTGTGTGTTCAAATCCAATCAGCCGTTGAATATTAATTCACTTTCCGAGCAAAATACTTCAAAGCCAATAAGCATAGAACATGTTCTTATAGGTGATCATTAAAATCTAAAGTAGAAATAAGATATGGAAAACTTTCCTAACCTTCCAGTGTATCCTTCATTCTGGAAGAATTTGTTTATAGAAGGGTTATTAGTTTTTAATTCCATTTTATTGAGATTTATATTGATTCTTGTTCATTGTATTAGAGATCAGTGATTATATTTGGGATATGGCAAAATTATACGCAAGAAAGAAATGGGGTTTAAAGTACACTTTTTCGAAGATATGTCTGTAGTTTATATTTCCAGTATAAATTCTTCTCTTTATTGGGAAAAATCCTAGTTTCACATTTCAGTGAGGTCAACCAATTTATAGCGTATCAATTGATTCAATGTAATCTGACGGTGATTTTAAATTATACAGTATCGGAAACATGTTATCTGGGGTATAGACAGAAATCTACACGAGCAACAAGGAACGCAATGATATGTACCACATAAACAAGAGAGACGCACTGCTGTGCGCCCCTCCTGTAACCCCACCCGACGCCTTAACTGACCCCGTGGCAATGCGACACAGCGCACAGCTTGCCGAGTCGTGGTTACGAAAACACAAGATCATGACAATTATTACCTTTTGAAACATGCCGCCTATTTACACAACCGCAGAGAAAGTACAATAGATTTGGCTATTGTTTGGCCCAAAATGGTGGTTTGTTCGAACATTTAATAAAATAATTCCGTACACAAAATATTTAATTTGGTTTATCTTTCCTTGTAAATATTTTTTTTTCTCTCCATTCATGAAATAATTGTTTTTCTGTTAGAAATAAGTTTTTTGTTTTTATTGTCTTCCAGAAATATCGGTTGCTTTTGTTTATGTTTGAGAATTTTCTTTTGTTTTCGCGGCCACCACGTCACCAAAGATATTTTGATCTACCTGTCGTCCGACAGATTGAATTGAATCAATGATTCAGTTTAATTTGTTCAAATTATCTGAAGTGAAATTTTCGTCAATAATTCTTCTTCATTGCACATTCTTCTGACTGCTGCTGGTATGATACTGACGTCCTGAGCTGACCGCCGGGACCGCCCTGATTCTCCTATCTCTGTGTCGTGACGTAAATATCCCTTCTTCGAGCGAGTCGAGGAGAAATTGTAATGCTCTCTCAACATAAAGCAAGCTATCCTTTACGCTCTCATGAAACCACCGTACCCAAGATAAATACTTTCCGATACTGTATTATAATTCTTCATTACTTATGACTTCCCTTGAAAAATATAAATATATCGATGTCACGTTTTTTATTATACTCTATTATCAAGTCTTTATCATCCAATATTGAAAATGTAATTTGAAATAGAAAATTATGGTACCTAAATGACGGGTGTGAAGTTATCCACAACCACAAAATACACTGAGAAAAATGTAACTTGGATCTGTTTCTCGTTAAAATGACAATGGAGGGCTCATTTCAGTAAACGATCAAATTCTGTAGGTTGATAAGTGTAAGAAATTATATTTAGAATGCGTTATACCCGGGGACGGGGGTGTAATCGGGGTGGAAATGTTGAAAAAATTAAATATACATGCAAACCAGATTTTAGTTTGCAGATCAACATAGAGATTGAATATAGCACCTGATAGCTGAAATCATTTGTCGCCCTCGTCGAGGGTGAGTTTGGGGTAAATGTTGTAAAAAATCAAATTCAAATTAACAGCAGTGTAGAGTTTTCTTATATGCAGACATTTGAGGTCAAATACATACTACCTGATATGAACATTTGTCGTCTCGTCGGAGGGTGAGTTTTGGGGTGGAAATGTTGAAAAAATCAATATTCAGTTTAAACGACGTAGAGTTTTCAGTATGCAAAATCAATTAGAGGTCGAGCATACCACTCTGATATATGAAATCATTTGTCGCCCTCGGAGGGTGAGTTTGGGGGTGAGAATATTAAAAAACAATATTCAGTTTAAACGACCCTGTAGAGTTTTCTGTAGCAAAATCAACCAGTAGACATCACATACCACTCTGACATATGAATCATTGTCCTTCCGTCGGGTGAGTTTGGGGTGAGAATATAAAAAACAGAATTCAGTTTAAACGGCAGTGTAGAGTTTCAGTATGCAAAATCGAATTCAGGAGGTCGAATCATACCACCTGACATATGAAATCATTTGTCGCCCGTCGAGGGTGAGTTTTGGGGGTGGGAATAAAAAAAACAGAATTCAGTTTAAAAGTGCAGTGTAGAGTTTTCTAGCATGCGAAATCGATTCCGGAGGTCGAGTACATACCACTGACATATGAAATCATTTGTCGCCCGTCGAGTGGTGAGTTGGTGAGAATATTGAAAAAATTCAAATTCAGTTTCAACGACGCGTAGAGTTTCTAGCATGCAAAAACGAATTAGAGGTCGAAATACATATCACGTGATATGAAATCATTTGTCCGCTCGGAAGCGTGAGTTTGGGGTGAATGTTGAAAAATCAATATTCAGTTTAACGACGGCGTAGAGTTTTCTAGTATGCAAAATCAATTCAGGAGGTCGAAATACCACCCGATATGAAATGCTTGTCGCTCGTCGGAGGGAGTTTGGGATGAGAAATTGAAAACCAAATTCAGTTTGAACGACGGTAGAGTTTTAGGTAAAATCGAATTAGAGTCGAATAACCACCTATAAAAATATTTGTCGCCCCGTCGTGCTTTTTGGGGGAAATACAAAAAATCAATTTAGTTTAAACGACGCTGTAGAGTTTTCTCGCGAACAATTAGAGGTCAACATCCCTGACTATGAACTTTGCCGGAGGGTAGTTGGGGGGGATATGTTGAAAATCAATATTCAGTTTAAACGAGGTGTAGAGGCTATAAAACAAATCAATATAAACTGATATATGAAATCATTTGTCGTCGGATGAGTTTGGGATGAGAATATTGAAAAAACAATATTCAGTTTAAACGACTGGTGAGAGTTTTCTAGCATGCAAAATCGAATCAGGAGGTCGAAATACATACCACCGATTAGAAATATTTGTCGCCCGTCGGTGGGTGGGGTGAGAATATTAAAAAATCAATATTCAGTTTAAACGACGCTGTAGAGTTTTCTTGTATGCGAAATCAATCAGGAGGTCGAAATACATACCACCGACATATGAAATATTTGTCGCCCGTCGGAATGTGAGTTTTGGGGTGGATATGTAAAAAAATCAATATTCAGTTTAAACGACGGTATGAGTTTTAGTATGCAAAATCAATTCAGAAGGTTAGTAATACTACTCGAATATGAAATATTAGCGCCTGTCGGAGGTGAGTATTGGGGGTGAGAATATTGAAAAAAATCA
Organism: Gonioctena quinquepunctata; assembly: GCA_018342105.1. Lineage (NCBI taxonomy): Eukaryota > Metazoa > Arthropoda > Insecta > Coleoptera > Chrysomelidae > Gonioctena > Gonioctena quinquepunctata. The sequence goes on from JAFIRS010005488.1 coordinate 22,093, forward strand.
ATATTCAGTTTAAACGAATCAGTTTCGACCTCCTGAGTTTGATTTTGGATACTAGAAAACTCTACACTGCCGTTTGAACTGAATTCTGATTTTTCAACATTTCCACCCCCAAAACTCACCCTCCGACGGGGCGACAAATGATTTCATATATCAGGTGATATGTATTTCGACCTCTTGAATTTGATTTTGCATACTAGAAAACTCTACAGCGTCGTTTAAACTGAATATTGATTTTGTTCAATATTCTCACCCCCAAAACTCACCCTCGGACGGGGCGACAAATGAATGCATATACCAGGTGGTATGTATTTCGACCTCCTGAATTTGATTTTGCATACTAGAAAACTCTACACTGCCGTTTAAACTGAATTCTGTTTTTTTGTTAATATTCTCACCCCCAAAACTCACCCCCGGCGGGCGACAAATGATTTCTTAGTCAGTGGTATGTATTCGACCTCCTGAATTTGTGCATACAAGAAACTCTACAGCGTCGTTTAAACTGAATATTGATTTTTTCATATTCTCACCCCTAAACTCATGACGGGCGACAAATTATTTCATATATCAGGTGGTATGTATTTCGACCTCTTGAATTTGATATTGCATACGAGAAAACTCTACAGCGTCGTTTAAACTTAATATTGAATTTTTTCAATATTCTCCTCCTAAAACTCACCTCGACGGGCGACAATGATTTCATATATCAGGTGGTATGTATTCAACCTCCTGAATTTGATTTTGCATACGAGAAAACTCTACAGCGTCGTTTGAACTGAATATTGATTTTTTTCAATATTCTCACCCCTAAACTCACTCCGACGGAGCACAAATGATTTCACATATCAGGTGGTATGTATTTCGACCTCCTGAATCTGATTTGGCATCTAGAAAACTCTACACCGTCGTTTAAACTGAATATTGATTTTTTCAATATTCTCACCCCAAAACTCTCCGACGGCGACAAATAATTTCATATATCAGGTGGTATGTATTTCGACCTCCTGAATTTGATTTTGCATACTAGAAAACTCTACACCGCCGTTTAAACTGAATTATTGATTTTTTCCAATATTCGCACCACCAAAACTCACCCTCTCGACGGGGCGACAAATGATTTCATATATCAGGTGGTATGTATTTCGACCTCCTGAATTTGATTTTGCATACTAGAAAACTCTACACTGCCGTTTAAACTGAATTATTATTTTTTTCAACATTTCCACCCCAAACTCACCTCCGACGCAACAAATGATTTCATATATCAGGTGGTATGTATTCCGACCTCCTGAATTTGATTTTGCATACTAGAAAACTCTACACCGTCGTTTAAACTGAATATTATTTTTTCCAATTTCCACCCCCAAAACTCACCCTCCGACGGGGCGACAAATGATTTCATATATCAGGTGGTATGTATTTCGACCTCCTGAATTTGATTTTGCATACTAGAAAACTCTACACTGCCGTTTAAACTGAATTATTATTTTTTTCAACATTTCCACCCCCAAAACTCACCCTCCGACGGGGCAACAAATGATTTCATATATCAGGTGGTATGTATTCCGACCTCCTGAATTTGATTTTGCATACTAGAAAACTCTACAGCGTCGTTTAAACTGAATATTGATTTTTTTCAATATTCTCACCCCCAAAACTCACCCTCCGACGGGGCGACAAATGATTTCATATATCAGGTGGTATGTATTTCGACCTCCTGAATTTGATTTTGCATACTAGAAAACTCTACACTGCTGTTTAATTTGAATTTTGATTTTTTACAACATTTCCACCCCCAAAACTCACCCTCCGACGGGGCGACAAATGATTTCATATATCAGGTGCTATGTATTCCAATCTCCTGTATTTGATTCTGCAAACTAAAATACTCTACAGTGCCGTTTGCATGTATATTTAATTTTTCAACATTTCCACTTCGATTACACCCGTCCCCGGGTACAACGCATTCTAAATATAATTTCTTACACTTATCAACTTACAGAATTTGATCGTTTACTGAAATAAGCCCTCCATTGTCATTTTAACGAGAAACAGATCCGAGTTACATTTTTCTCAGTGTATTTTGTGGTTGTGGATAACTTCACACCCGTACCTAAATGATAGTGATGTGTGGAATATAGTTCTGGAAAAGAATGCTTTTTCTAGAAATAATCCTTGAACTATATAGACACACGAGTTTAGAAATTAGAACATTGCTTATTGAAAAAAAAAATTCAAAGAATTTGATTATACTGCTTTCAATAAGTTGTTTTTCATTAGTGATGCCATACTTTTTCTGTTTCTGTATGATATCATCCATTGAGATTACAAATTGAGATTTGGGTAGAAGGCATTAATCACCAAGCTCTCAAGGAAACTATGACATATTCATTGTCGTTCTGAGTTTGCAAAGTAATACATAGCATTCAGCCAAGAGTAATCACAAGTTTATTTACGCTAGAATAATGCTTTCCCAATGGAAGTTTCAGAACTCGCGATATTTTACCTAGAATCATTCAGTTGTTATGGTAACTTCATCAAGAATACCGATGAAAATTGGGTCTGAAATGAGGATTTATTGAGATCCAATTTACTATTTAACAAATTGTCTGAATATTTATGTTCATTGATTTCAAGAGACTCCGGCATGCTGATAACCTTTGTTTTCCGTGTAAATGATTTTCAAATCAACTGTATTATTGCCAAAACAGGCAAAAAATTATTACATATGTTACATTAAATACATAACATAAATGAATAACCTAAATAATAATTATAATTCCAAATAATATTTACAAACCCATTTACCCATAAAATTGAGAAATTAATGAAGGTTTTATTATTTACAACAGTTATGTTTTGAGCCCCATCATGTTCATTTGATTCCTCTATTCTAGACAAATCGATCTCTTGTATGTCTGACTCATCAGTTTTATCACTATCGTTTTCGCCCACGTAAATAATAACCTGTTTCACAAATATATCTGTTGTTGGTTCCTTTGAAATATATTATTTCCCAAACCGTTCAGCTCGCTCATACCCTGATTTTCATTTGTCGGCTGAGAATTAGGTTGGGACATGATGAGAAAAATCAGTAGAAAAAACTTTCATTACAGAGATTGCTGACTAAAAACAATAATACCGTTGAAATAAAAAGAATTTCGCCATCAATTTTCCGTTAAAAATTACTTTAACACCTTGAGTATCAATGACTAGTTAACTAGTCCTGTTGGTTTTAAATTGCGGACCAAAACTATTCTTATGATTTTTACTGGAGGGCCCGCACGGGATATGATAATGTTTCATTTAATTCCTTGTATATTTTGCAATGATAATAGTTCATAAATAATTTCAGAACAGTTTGGGATGCCTCCAGTTTTGACTAGTAAACTAGTCATTGGACCCTGTGACAAGAATTCCTCATAGGAGACCATTGACTAGTTAACTAGTTTGATGAAATAACACGTATTTGTAACATTTATTATAAAAATTGAACTTTTTCCAGCAATGTTACAATAAAACAAATAAAGTACAATAGAACACAAAACTTAAAATAAAAATAAAAATCTGATTGTCCAAAAAATTATAAAATTATTCATCATCATTTTTTATGCCACTCTCTGAAACACGGACATACGCAGAGTGTTGGAGTTCCAGGACATAAGGGACATAAATATCAGGATTGCTTTCGTATCTGTTTGTTTGCACATTTTTTACACCTTCTCATAACTGTACTATTTTTCGAAGTATCAGGTATCGGTTCTAGGTAATGCTGTGTACCGTCTCTGTGGTCTGTAACTGTACCTGAGTCAATTAATGAATTAATAACACTTTCTCTGAAAGCTAGTAGTCTGCATTTCTGATCTTTCGGCTTCCGGTAAAGATAGAATGCTTTCCAAATGCAAATATCGACTAGGCTAAAGAAAACTTTTCCATACCATTTGATGGTTTTTGTTGTAGCTGGTCTGATCTGTCTATTCCACTCATGTCTTTGTTGTAAGAAACAATACATTCCGGTTTCACTTTTTGCCCCTCATCTGTTTGTCACTTCAATCATTTGGTGTGGCCAGTAGTAATCATTCTGACATATCGTTTTTCTTTCCAACTTGTGACCAAAACAGGACCCTTCCTCTTGATAGCGGCTTCCCCTTTCTTGAGTGTTTTTTTCATGAGAGATTTAGGATTATCTTTCCGTTTTGGATTTAATGTACCAGTTACATAAGTCTTGTTTTTGACTTAATAATCTGCCAAGCTTACACTATTATAATAGTTATCCATAAATACCCAGTAGCCTTTATTTAAATAGTTTTTCATTAATTGTTCCACAACTTCTGCTGTATGTGTAGAATTCTCACTTACAAATGTTCCTTTACCAGTATAGAGAAGGACGTTGAGTATAAATACATCACTAGTAGTAAGCACATACAGCTTAATGCCGTATTTGTGGCTCTCATTTTTTAAATATTGTCCAGACAATAATCTTTTATGCCACGGAAGTACAGACTCATCCAGAGATGAATATCTGTCTGGAGTGATGAGTTTACTTATATTACACAGAACTTCATCTATAATAACTTTAATTTTATACAATAGATCTGTAGTACCCACTTCTGCATGGTCAACAAATCTTAAAGATTTCAAAATGGCTTGAAATCGATTTCACGGCATAACTCGACCAAAAATGGGATGATAATACAGTCTGTTTCTTGACCAACGTGTTTTGAACCTGGAAATTCAGTCATACCTCCCAAGCAACATAGGCCTAGAAATTGTTATAGTTCACTAACTGTCAACTCCTTCCAGTTATGTTTATTGTTCTTTCTGGACCTAGTAGTTTAGGGTTTTGTTTCTTCACGTCGTCTATCAGTCTCCTGGACAACAATATCTAGGATATCTTGAGAAAAAGTGAGGTAAAAATAATCAATTTGCTTGGCATCATCTGACAAGTGGACATTATAACAAGGTTGTGCAAGAAAAGCTATTTCTGGTGGTTCTTCGTCTTCGCTCACCCATAGCTTTTCGTCAGATATATTACGCTGATCTGCTATTGTGTTTGAAACAACTTCTTCATCATTTTCACCGCTCGATTGTACGATCTGTGTTTCTTCCGCAGTCTCATTTTCATCCAACTGACTATCACAATCGAGACTGTCCTCGCTCTCGTCAATCTCACTGTCATCTTCGGGATCATATGCTTTGTCGTACATTGACTAGTCGCTTGAATATGGGTCCTCCAAATCACTCATTTTATCTAGGTTGTTTGCTAAATTTTCTAGTTCACTTTGTTTTAATGACTCTAATTTCCTTTTGCGAGTTTTGATATCTGAATCTTTGCTGCATCTAAAATTGAACCTGTATAAGAATCCCTTTTTGTACAAAACAATATTGACTTACCCTGGTGTATCCTGATTGTTCATTATTCAATACGTATTTTACTATTATCATTAACTCAACACTAGGCAAAACAACACACTTCTGTTCTCTAAATTAATATACTTATTTTTGATTTGTATGGGGAATGTCCCCATGACCATGGACATATATTGATCAATAGTAGAGTTAATAGTATTGGCTGCAGTTACAGAAAGTTTATACGCACTTTCCAAAGGACCCGTCAGCTTATTTGAGCTATTTCTCCCCCTCCATTGGACCGACATAAAAAGTTTCGAGAAGGAATTATCTTCCACACGACAGAACTTTCTTATGATAGTACCAGGAACGCTTTGAAAGTACAAACACTCTTATGTATATGCATTTTCCATTTGCCGGGCAGTGCATATGAACACTCCTCGTAGTGCTCTTATTTCTATTGCCGTTCGAATTGGGATTAGAATAACTGTACGTTACATTGAAGAGAAATCGTGGCTAGTTCACTAGTCTTGGGTCCCTACGAAAAACCCACCAGGACTAGTCAACTAGTCATTGGTCTATAACGTATTTCACCAAAAATACTGTTGGTTATCAACGTGTTAAAAATCAGTAAATTCTCCGTCCGCTCGGAATGGCATTTCGGTAGTGTGACGTCACGGGGTCGATTCGGGGTCATTCAAAACAATTCCTGTTGAGATCGTGCAGATGCGAAAGGTTAAAATATAAGACGAATCGCTAGTACTGGGAAAAATATTATTAAAATCGAGAGAATCAAGATAATTTATAGATTTTTTTATGGGAAAAATCCCTGTCGTTTGTAATGGAACTATGCAAAAATACATGAAAAAATTGAGTTATTACCAATATTCGTAAAGTGTAGTACATTCATATTTAAACGAAGGTAGAAGTCCATTCTGCTCATAGTGGAGTGGTTGTATGATGAAATTAAATACTCAAAATCATCTCCACGAAATTCATTGAAATAAGGACATGTATTATGGTCAGCATAATGCATTGCTGACCATAATACATTTTAATTTTTATGTTGTTATTCCTCCATGATATTTTAAGTATCAGCTGAAGATGGAGCTTTAATGCTCCGAAACATGTCCTTATTTCAATAAATTTCGTGGGGATGATTTTGAGTATTTAATTACATCATATTCATATTTATTTATTCATGTAATTTGGGGAACTTACAACAAGAAATTTATTGCACTACTCTTTTTTTTATACGCTGTCGGAAACCACCTGAAAATTCATAAAACTTGCCAGTTACTTTTGTAACAACATTTTTTGAGCAGCAGCCCTTTTTTTGTTTTCCGGGGGTTGTAAACATGCGATAACTTTTTCAATGTGGTTATATCGCCGGGACGAAGAACCTGCATTTACCTAACTACTGTGCAATTGAAAAAAAAAATATTTGTCTATAATAGGAATAACAAAAAAATTTATAAAATTAAAATAAAATACACAAACGATGCGAAAAAAATCTTTTTACGCGAATTTTCAGTGACAGCTCAGAAAAAACAAATTGACTTGCAGTTCACTCCATATTATTATAATATTAAAGAGCGTGAAATCATGCATTTTTGTCTATTCATCAAATCGTGATAGAATTAAAAAAATCGAATCAAACTTCCGCTGATGAATTTATTATTTTCGCGAGTACTGTTTTGACACAAAAATTGTGTGAATTAGCAGAACTTTCGAGTATGACTCAAAACGACTCATTGAAAATGTGGGGCAGAACTTTTTTTTAAATGAATACTTTATGTAGTTTTCCATGTCATATTTTAAAGTGAAATGATCCTCGCAGCAAAACAATTGTGTTAAGCAGTAGAAGGAAAATTCAGAGTCATCTCCACATTTTAATGGTATGTTAAAGATATCTTATCAAAAGAAAAGGGTCGGGATTTCGAGATCCCATCATCAGTTTGTGTACAAGGAAAATCTGCAAATGGAAGTACCTACAAATTGTAAAACTTTTATAACAATGGTTGTAGGTGAAATATGGTTTAGAAAAAAAAACTTTTTAAAAAAAATAAACCGACGAAAAACGGAACTGAAAAGCAAAAAATAAAATAAATCTTTTTACTCCTAATAACTAATCTTCTAAACTAATGTTATTCTTGAATTTTCTGCATTTAAAACCAATTTTGTGGATTTTTTTAAACAAAGTTTGATAGCTAATATCTTCTACGAATTTTTTATAAACTGTTTTTAATGTAGGAACCACATTTTCTGTTGTGTGATGATTACCAATCGTTCTTTGCTCAATCTCGTCAAGAAGAGTATTAACTTTTCGGTTTGTTCTCTTTTTATTAGGGCTTTAAAATTTCGTTGAATGGTCCGTTTCAACTCGTTTCGCTTCCTTTCAAATATGTTGCTAATTATCCCACAACTTTGTAATTTTTTTTCTTTATGACATTATATGAAAATGTAATGTCATTTGTAGTTCGATTTATCATCAATATAAATCTACCTTTTTATTCCATAATGTTAAACATGTGTTTCTAGCCAATGATTTTTATCGTAACACGCGTCTCACAGAAATATCGTCCTACTTTTCCGAGAGATCGAACCACATGTCAGATTCCCATGACCGTCACTGGAGGAAAACAAAAGATTCAAGCTTGTGAATAGTTTCAAATTGGCATTCAACAAACCTCATCATTCATGCACGGGAAGTAGAACAAATCTCTGAATAAACTTATCTAATCAACACTCACTAGATTGACAGGAACTGGGCAGGACCATTCAACAAGATAATTTATTTTATCAGAAAATAAATGAGGTCAATCAGTCTTCTTTTCCCAGACTGTTGGGATGAAACTGTGAAATGAGTATTCATTATTTAACAAATGTTTGACAAAGCCATAGGTTTGGTCAATGGCAATATATATCAATTGTACTTCATCAGTTATATGAGCCCCTGCGTCACACTATACTATGAATGTGAACCTGCTGATAACATGAGATATTCATAGCCACATCACCTCTCTGAGATACTGTTCGCTCTTGATAATATCAACCGTATATCAAAGATAGTCAACCAATTTCATTGATGTTTTGTACGTATTGATTGGTTCATTATAAAAGGCTCAGATAAGAGAGACCAGAACGTGATTTCTCACCAAAAGATCATAGAGTTGAAAAAATGGACAGCATGTTTTGCACATGGTCGTGTTTGACCACGAAGCTCCAAGTAAAGATTCAGAGAGGAATAAATGTTTGTCAAGAGGGTCAACAGAGGGAATTTACAATACCCGCAATAAGATTATGTTCAATCATTTCAGAAGAATTTTTTAGGGTGGGCACAACAAAATTAAACAAGAAACGGCAAATATTTTCTAATTGAAGACTGTTTTGCTTCTTTCATTTGTCTGCACTGCTTAATGCTAACCACTTGTTGAACATGGTACTCCAAGGGATAATGCATAACTTTCCTTTGTTCAAACAATATTCAACTATTAACTATTTAAAGCCCTCCTCTCTTACAAAATCCGCTTAACGTGTGGAATTCTATCGAATATCGTTAGGAAAAAAGAAGTCATGTGCCGTTATGAACAGGCAATTATCTGACCAGAAATTCAGAGAATTGTACCCTAGCGGAATCATATCCAATCTGGAAAGTTTTTTGAACAAGGAAACTGCTAATCATGGAAAAAATATTTTTAGAGAATCACTGATCGATTTTTTATCCAACTGATCGATTTCTCATCCAATACGACTTCTAGAATTTCGTTTGTTGTGTTTCCCCAACCACTCTGTTTCGCTTTTTAACCGACGAAACCAAAAAGGAGGAAGTTCTCTAGTCGACGCGTATATTTTTTTTATGTTTGACCACGCATAACTTTTTACTGACTGGATAGGGTGTACTTCGAAGTCGGTCCTATTTGAATTTAAAAAGTGAAATCCACCCCTAATGGTAGCAAAATGAAGGATATTGATCACTCACCCTCTGAATTCTGGTCCGTTAACCGATTCTATCAGGCATAACTTTGTACTGGGTTCTTCGATTTGGATGATTCTTTTTTTTTTAGATAGGGTATGCCTCATTGTTGATCATATTTGGATTTCTGATGAAATTATCCACCCTTACGGGTAGAAAAATGGGGGATAATTGATTTTTCACCTATGAACATTGACACACATATGTAGTTGACAATGACAGATCGCTATTGTCCTTATTTTTCTTCTCCTACATCCGTCACAATCATAATATTCTATGAGAGGATGGAATGATATACAAAGTCATGAAATAAACTAACCAGAACAACAAAAATAATTTATATTACAACAAATAGTAAAAGTAGATAATCATATTATTTAACTGGTAATAGTTGAAGTAAGGTGGGTAAGTAAGTATTTTGGAAGTAATAAAAAAACAAGTAGGTAGTAATTAGTAGATTTCAGTCACAAAAAATTGAAAAATAAAAACTTTTTAACAAAAAATTAAACCGACGAAATACGGAACTGAAAAGTAAAAAATAAAATAAATCTTCTCAGTCTCAATAACTAAGCTCCTGAACTAATGTAAGTAACTAATTTTGAGACGGCGCCAAACGAACAATCAACGAAGATTAAATTATCAGAATGTCACCGCGCAACTCGATGCCATCATTTTACGCCTTACATAATTCATTTGCTTGTTTGAAATTAGTTACTAACATTAGTTTAGGAGCTTAGTTATTGAGACTGAGAAGGTTTATTTTATTTTTTATGTATGAATATATAACATCCTTGTATTCGACATTTTCCAATTTCTTCGGAAATTAAAAGATCAATTTTTTACTCTGAGCCAAATTCTTTAATGCCACTCCAAAGAGCTCCGTTTCGTTAATAGAAAAAACATTCACGAGATATAAATACTCTTCTGTTATCATCTCATTGGCAAAATACCTCTGATATTCCTTGGAATCTCTCATCAATATATTTTTAGCCCCCAGTTTGTTTATTCTCAGCTCATTGATTTTTCTGTCCCCTAAAACAGATCTAATTGAATTATTCTGGAGATGGGAAAGCGGAACATAATAAACTCCGGAACGTTTTATGAAAATTCCATGAAGTTTTTTCTTTTCAATAACTTATGTTCCATATCATGGAAAGCCTGGTACATTTGGGAGTTCTTTGAAAATTACACTAATTCGAATTTGAGATGATTACGAACTCTAGTTTTTTTGTTTTTATAAAAACATTTTATGGGCGTGATTATACCTCTCTGATACCTACAAATTCGAAGAGATATTTTTCTCCAAACATCTCAATGGAAAATTATATATTATTATACCAATTATAATCTAATCGTGTTTTTCCACAACTACAGGAGATCCAAGAAAGTTTTCTAACTAGAAAAGGGAAATATTTTCAATTGAAAATTAAATAGAAAGATGAATACCTTCCAAAAGGTTATCTTGAACGATGGAAGATACAGACTAAAGTTTATATTTCAGTGGTAGATGATTCCACATCTGATTTCATGAACATATGTCGGAAAAGAGATGGCAAAAACTATTACTAAGCCTGATAACCTACCCGAAGACTTTCTGAATGACAAATCTATAGGTCCTACGTTACTGTTGGAACCAGTTACGGAAAACGAAATATTCAACATTGTCTCCCACATGAAAACTAATTGTGCGCCAGGGCCGGACGAGATACCAGCGAACCTAATAAAAACTATTTATCAGTACATTGTAAGTACCTTAGTAAACATTATAAATAAAATTTTCAAAACGGGTAATATTCCAGTGCAATGGAAGGAATCAGTAGTGACTCCAGTCCATAAAGCAGGCAGTAAAAATAACTTTCAGAATTACCGACCCATCTCTGTAATAAGTAATTTTGCCAAAATTTTTGAACACACGTTAAAAAATCGATTAGTTAAATTTTTCGAATTTCATCATGTGATAACAAAAAAGCAATTTGGTTTTATTAGTAACTCGAACACAGAAAAAGCTGTCATTCATTTTACGAAAACCATCACTGACTCCTTGGAAAATTCCGATAAGTGCTTGGCAGTTTTCTTAGACTTGGCTAAGGCCTTCGATACGGTGTCACATGACGACCTAATAGACAAACTTTATAGGTACGGTATTCGTGGGCCAACATTAAACATTTTGCAAAATTATCTATCTCACAGAAAACAAAGCGTCAAAATCGACAGTGAACTCAGTTCTCCAAAAGAAATCACAGTTGGTGTCCCACAAGGCACAGTTTGGGGCCGATATTATTTTTAGTGTATATAAACAGTATCGGCTGTATAAAATCTATTGATAACCTTATCTCATATGCAGACGACACGGCGATTATTTTTCTGGCAAAACATGGCAACAAGTATATCAAAAACATCAAATGGCTTGAAGGATATCCAGATATGGCTTAACTATAATCTCCTCAGTTTGAATCTGAATAAAACCAAATTTGTTTGCTTCACACTTCTTAAAAACGATCAACCAATCGAAAACATCCTAAAAATACATACCTCTGAATGTCCACAGAAGAAACAATGTGATTGCCCTTCGATAAAAAAAGAATCAAAGATAAAATATCTTGGTGTAGTTCTCGATCAGCATATGAGATGGGACGAACATGCCCTATATGTTACAAAGCGACTCCGCCAGCTTACTTACAAAATGTACAATTTGAGAGAAATCCTAAACATAAAAAATCTGATGACTGTATACAGATCCTTGGCGGAATCAGTTATTAGGTACTGTATCTCCGTATGGGGTGGTATATTTGACTGCAACCTGCACAGTCTCCAAGCCATGCAAAATACAATAATAAAAATTATTCTTCGAAAAAAAAAGCTTTACTCAACAGAACAGCTCTATAAAGAAACCAAATTATATAACATAAGATGTATATATATCTACCATTGTCTTATTTGGATGTATACTAATAAATATCTTTACCATAGCGAAAATATAAAGAATACTAGATCTACCGAAAATCTGAACGTAATAATACCCATTTTCAAAAAAACTCATACACAACGAACAATTTTCTATTTCGGTCCTAAATTTTACAATACACTCGATCGCAGTTTGAAAGAAAACCGCTCATTTAACAAATATAAAACTGAAATAAAACAATTCATCAATCTTAACCATCTAACACTACTGAAGTTACTATAAAAAAAAAACTTACGTATATGTATGTATGTGTGTGTATGTGTGTATATATGTGTATATATATATATGTATATATATGTATATGTGTATATATGTGTCTACACGTGTGTGTGAGTATGAGGATATATGAACGAACCTTATTGTGTAATATACATTTTTATATAAAGATATGGATCCTTACCACATCAACCATTCTCAAGAAAGGAAAAAGAGAATAAACTAGAATTAGTATCGATTTCAGCAGGAATTCCAATTATTCATATTTTCATTGTAAATAATATATTAATATGTATACCATTCATTTTATCTACGTAATATATATCCTGAATTATTCCAAGGAGCTGCACAAAACAAGCACCCTGAGTGCTTAGGTGAACCCTTGGAGTTATAAAGGATAACCGTCATAAATTGTATGTATACAAATATCTTGTTATTATGGTTTACGAATAAATTGAATTGAATTGAATATCATCAAACAAATCAATCTATCATACCCCATGACAGGTTTTAATACTCATTTCGAAGTGTCCCTCCAGAAGGAATGTTTCTAACATTTTTCCATCATTGCATAGTGAAATTGCTTCTAGATGTGTTTTCCAATTCTTCCGGTCTTCAGGATGATCGTGGAAGCTTGAAATATATTTTTGTCGACAAAAATGTATTGAAGACCTAATGGATGCGATACCACTGCTGCTCAATGTTATAAATGATTTCCGGTGACTACTTCTTAGAAAACATTCTTCTTTGCCTCATTCATCTAAATGAGTCCTTAATTGGGAGTGGAATAGAAAATCAAATAACTATCTGAATAAAAATGCAAATTTTCACTTTCAGAGATTTTTTTGAGTTATGGTCCTTTTACAATATCTATCAAATCTAGTTCAATGTCCAGCCCGGCTTTAGCCAGGGAAGTAGTTGTTTCATGTTAGATATTACAAAAAATAACTTCATTAGTGTCGTAGATGTTTCAATATTCAGAAAAATATTTCTACTAAATTGTCAATTGGGAATGTTTCTCTTTTGAACACGATTACATCCCAAGAGGTTATCTTGAACGATGGAAGATAGTGACTAAAGTTTATCTTTCAGTCCTCATCTGATTTAATGAAGATTCTCTCCATATCATAGAACAAATCAAGTTTTCTAAATAGTTTCATTTGATAACACACTATAGAGTATTATGAACAAATACACTTTTTGGATTACAAAAACTATGTTTCATCTGGTATGAACTCTCTGATTCCATTTTTAATCTCACAAATAAATCGGACAAGCGTGGAGTTTGACTTGAATACCAATGGTTCCGTACTGTGCTCTATTTTATTCACATTCCGTGTTCAAGGTTAATACGAAGGAGGGCCAAAGAATAGCTACAATGAAAGCTAGCATCGGGTAATGGGCTACAAAATTCTGCAAAGGACATATAATTGTTCTCATATCTTGACCTTGAAAATGATACCCCAATTGCATATTTGAATTAAAGGTATTTGGAATCATGTGGGTTAGTGAAATTAAAAAAAAACCATTAGAGCTAGACGTACAGGCAGACAGACAGGCAAACAAGTGAGTGATCTTAATATTTTTTTCTTCTGAGGTACAGATTCCTGAAAATTACTATAAGGTAAAAGAAAAGAACAATTGACATTGGAAATACAATTATATACACACACACAATTATCTTTGATTACTATTCTTGAATGTAAAAACCTTGACTTTTTCGGAAATAACCCCACCCCAATGAAATATAATGGGATATTCACTACGTGTTTACTCCACATTATTTTAGAGGAAACTTCACAACCACGAATATACCAAAATGCTAATCCCCTCCAATTTTCCACTGGGTGCCTCGCATCCTCATATGTATGATCATAAACATATCCATGAGGATAGTTTGATGAAATACTGGGATGGAATTAATTCTCCGTCTGCCGATAGACAGCTTCATCGAATTTGGGTTAATTGATGGTTATTCTGTATAGTACATACTGAGTTCCTGAGTATTGGGTTTTGAGGAAAGAGTAAGTTTCTTCATGTCTACGGATTTGAAGAGAACTTTTTCACAAAATATATTCATGAAAAAAAAAGAGTAATATGTTTTATTGTATTGATAGTTCGTTCTTCAACATTATTTATCGAAAAGAGAATGACTGAAGAGTTATGTGTCAAAAACTCTTCAAATGGAACTTGTAGATCTTCAAAATCTCCATCAAACGACATGCAGATATTTTTGACAATATCGAAATTTGTAACGAAAAATAATATATCCGTCATACTCGATCCTGTGTTACTCAAATGATGATGATGCTGACGATAATCTTCAGAAAAAATCCTTGAATATCCATGAATTCTGAAAAACACGATATTTAAAAGTAAGTAGTTTAATAACATTTCATTTGTAGATATTGGATGATTTCCTCTACCTTATTAATAATAATAATAATAATAATAATGTTTATTCACTCGAAATATGAAATATGATACAATAATTTTAGAGAGTTTTGTGAATAAACGGGGAGACCACAGAAACTGAAATATTCAGCTTGTACGTGGTATGGGGGAGATCATAAATCTAGGTTATGCAATACAATAATAAAATAATAAAATACGAGTTATAAAATTAACATAGAAGATGAACAAGGTACAATGAGATTAGTTTAAAATGCAATAAAATTGATCAACATGGTGAGAATGTAACACTAAAATAGATAATTCATTACAATTATCAAAAGCTTACTAAAAATCTATTTACAATAATAAAATAAAATAAAATAAAATAAGTACTTAAATATAATCATGTCATTTGAACGTTTGTCTTGAAACCGTTGTTTTGAAAGAACTGTCTAATGTGCCAGACTTTCCATAATGTGGAACATAAGCTGTAGAGAAAGAATATTTTCATTTTATTATGTTTTCTATACCCTTCTCCAGAATAATCCAATCTGCTTAGGAGACAGAAAAAATAATATTATATTTTGATAAACAAGCAAATATAGAAAATCATATTTGAAACATTGAATTGGATGGGATTTTCTCCGTGATTTGTCATATTGCCACCATTGTACAATTTCCTGTATTGCTGGTCAGATAATTCCCTATTCATGACGGTTTCTCTGAACATGCATTAATCTCACCGAAAGATGAATAATTTTTAAAAATATTCAATTTATTCCGACCCTATAAGCGAATATGTTACGTGGTACATGACTTGAACAACGGCAAGTAGGACTGGCACCTACAGAAGTATCTAAATGTTCAACAAGTAATCTCATTGATGGAAGAATGGCACACCAATATATGTTAATTTTTTGTCAGTATGGGCACAACAAAAGTAAACCAGAAACAGCTGATATTTCCTATAATGGAAAATTGACATATTCATATCGTATTTAGAGAGTTTATCGGCCGAAAAGAAATGCCAATAATGGAAAATATCGTTTCAGAGAATCACTGATAGACCCCCTCATCCAATTCAATGTTCAGAATATAATTTTGTATTGTCTGTTTTGCTTGTGTATCAAAATATAATATCAGTGTATTCTGGTATTTTCGAATACCTTCAAAGATCAATTTCAAACTGTGAGTTGAATATTTCAGTGGCATAAAACCGATTACAGACCCTCCACAGAGCTCCAAAGGGAAAAACTTCATGAGAAATCAATACTCTACTGTTATTATGTCATTACCAAAATACCTCTGGAATCTCTAATCAATATAATTTCATTTCATTTTTCCGTTCCCTGAACAGTTCTAATTGAGTTATACAGGAGATGGGAATAGGGAACATAATGAACCCCAGAAGGTTTAATGAAAATGTTTCTTTTCCATAGCTTGTGTTATGGAAAGGCTGGCAATTTGAGAGTTCTGCGAATATGACAGTTGATATGATTACAAACTCTTCATCAGCCAATTTTTATGAAAATAGTATGTGGGCATTATCAAATTCAATTAGGAAATCAGCTGATATCACAAATTCAAAGAAATTTTTCCCCAAACACCTAATGGAATATGAAATGTCATTATACCAATTAAAATTCAATATCGTTTTTCCCCAGAATAGCTGTCGATACAAGAAGATGAAATATTTTCTGTTTCTGGTTTATTTTTGTTGTACATAACCAACCTGACAAAAAATCTTCTTTTTGGTGCCATTGAACTGTAACTGATGGCAGATATTATTGGTGAAAAGTTGATGTGAACCAAAATATTGATAGTGTCGTGAAGTGATAGTAAATAGTAATATTTCCCAAACCTTTTCTGCATTATTATTTTAACATTAGCTAAGCCCACTTGGATCATTTTGTTATTCCAAATTCGATTTGATATAAGCCTCGAAATATTTTGGATTGGGGAATATGCGTGGATATTGGAAGAATTTCATGTGGATCTGGTAAGAATTCAACTTGAACTGTTTTCGAAGAATTATGCATGATTTTCTATCAGGGTTTCTTATACGAGTAATCATGAATATATCTATATAGAATGCTTCCTGCCTGATGTACTGAAATTAGCTCTATGTTGCATCTCAATTAGTCAATAAGCTATTATCTTCAACTCAGGTTGATCAATAACTATTTTGCATTGCCCACATAAACGTAGTATTCCAAAAATATCGAGATATATTCCGGAAACACTTAGTATACTCCAAAATGTACCTAACTAAAAGCACTTCCAGGTTTTGAGGGGGGTTTTTGACAATAACTTCCGAACTTTCCCACTCCTTGGAGTTTGTTCTTTCAAATATATAGGGAGATGGTCTTAGCATCGACAATTCAAAATAAATTTGTCGAATCTGCGTAAAATATTGTCAATGAGTGTAGGTAACTGTATACAGTGAGCATCATAAGTGTTACCCCCCCTATGTAACTCGTTACTGGACCCTTGTTGGGAAAATCGCCGAGACACGTCGACTTTTGATTTCTACAATGTACATTTTTGTATGAATAGTTTACCCCTAATTTCATCACTAACTGGAGGGGAGCAACTCTTTCGAAAAATTTAAATAGTATGGGGTGGTGAGTGATAGCTCATCTGAAAGGATGTGTCATCCTCCATTCAACTGTGCAAAAAAATTGAAATTTGCTTCATTACGTGTTGAGTTATTGATGTTTAGAAATAACAAAACACCACAAACAGGAAGGCAACTAAACTAACACTCACCTTATCTGTTATTACCATAAATGTTCAAGATGTTTCCCCGTTGACCTCCTGGCAAAGATAAAGTCTATTTTTAGATTCAGCCCTGACGCTTTGTAAGTTTCTCGAGTAATTGTTGCACACACTCCGTAATCCGCGCCCACAACTCCTGAATAAAGTGACACTGAGTCTCGTATACTTTAGATTTCAGATAACCCCATAGAAAAAATCTAAAGGGGTTAGATCTGGTGATCTTGGAAAACATTCCACAGATCCACGGCGCCCGATCCATCGTCCTGCGTAAACAGTATTCAAATAATTCCTCACAGCAACTGCAAAATGAGGAGGAGCTCCATCTTGTTGCAAAATAATTTCCATGTCGAAATCGTCTTCATTATTTCCGACAGTTGCCACTATCAGTGGATCTATCACTGTTTCCAGCATTTCCAAATAGAGGGCACAGGTCAGATTTGCCTCAATAAATAACGGACCTATAATGTGGTCACCCAGTATTCCTGCCCACACATTAACTTTTTGTGGAAACTGAGTATGAGTTTCGCGAAAAAGTTGAGGATTTTCATCGGACCAGTACCTCACATTTTGTCTATGCACGTGACCGTTTAAAAAAAAAGTAACCTCATCACTGAAACGAATGTGTTTCACATAGCTGGGATTTTGCAAAATATAATTAGATACATTTCACAATATTTTAGACGGCGGTTTGGATCATCGTCCATCAGTTCATGAACCATCTTTATTTTATAAGGATGAAATATTTTTTTTCAGGACTCTCAATACTGTCATCTGCGAAACCTCACAATTCAAGGCAACAGTTCTACTCGATGAGGACGGATTATTCACAAATTCACCCATAATGTCCACTTGTTTATCTTCCCCAGTAGTTGATCGCCAAGAACGTTTTTTATTTTACACACTGCCGTTCTCATAAAAAAATTCCACTGAATGTTTGAAATAATGTCTATCTGGAAAACGTTCATTGAACATTCGTACAGCCTCATGATAATTGCGATGAGCCTCACCAAAAATAACAATCGCTTCGCATTTCTCATTTAACTCACGTGGTGCAACCATTGTTTGGAGATGAATACCAATCAAAACTTACAGCTAGAATACACTGAGTCGCACTCTCCTTAATATCAGTTTATTGTTTTGACCATTTATCCTGAAAGCAATGCAAAAACGCCAACAAAAACGTGCAGTTAATATCCAAGCATATGGCAAATAAGTCTCATTTGACGTCTGAACCAAAACCGATATCATGAGTGCCGAATTTTAATTCTGAGGATGAGTGCGCTACGTTAATTTTCGTTATTCTGAAATAATAATGACTCGAGAATTAATGGAGCAAATGTCAATTCCTTTGCACGGTTGAATAGAGAATAAAACCACATTTCAAATGAGCTATCACTCACCAGCCCATGCTATTTAAATTTTTCGAAAGGGTTGCTTTCCTCCAGTAAGAGATGAAATCAGGGGTAAACTATTCACACAAAAATGAAGGTACATTGTAGAAATCGAAAGTCGACGTGTCTCGACGATTTTTCTAACAAGAGGCCAGTAACGAGTTAGATAGGGGGGGTTACACTTATGATGCTCACTGTATAGATTGTTCGTATTTCACAGATTGGGGGCTCTATCTGATATCCATTTTAGGAAAGAGAAAGACTGATTAGTTATGAATGTCAAAGGAAAGATACAATTTTCTCAAATGACATCCTCTCATTAAGAATGAAAAATTTATTATTCCTCAAGACAGCTGACTACAAAAACCTAGGCAATAGGAGTGTTGGACGCATATCCATAAGAAACAACTACTTCCCTGGCTAATGCCTCGACGGACGTGAATAATATCGGATGGATGAACGTGCAAAGTCCTACAAGCTACTTTGCAAATTTTTATTGCGAAATGGATAAATATTAACCACTTCACTCAGGCTGACCTTATGTAGACCGGTTTCGGGGTATTTGCCCCTCATCAGTACAGGGTAGGCTTAGCAGACAATCATTCATGTCTGCGTTACCTGATTGAAACAATTGATCTGAATCCATTTCAGAGTATTTGCTGGGATCGAATTAGCAGAATGGAGCTAACGCCATATCAACTCAACTACCACAACTGAAACATTACCAACTTGGAATGTCGTCCTGAATACCAGGATGAGAAATGTCTGCAATACGAGACAGAAATCTGTAACATTCTTGATAGCCAGCCATAATTTCATTAAAAATGAAAAATGTCTTATTCCTCAGGACAGCTGACTACAAAAACGTAAACAATACCAACAATATGTTGGTTGCAAATCCATAGATATTTCAATCCTGGTATTCAGGATGACATTCGAAGTTGGTAATGTTTTAGTTGCAGTAGTTGAGTTAGGGTTAGCTCTATTCTGCTAATTCGATCCCAGCAAATATTTTGAAATGGATTGAGATTATTTGTTTCAATCAGGTATTCTATTCTATTTGATGAATGTATCAATACACTGCGACCAATGAGGTCTCTTGTGTCCCCTTCTGCTACCCAGCCGCTTAGGATGTCTCAACGACTAGAGCAGTTCCTCCAGTCCTATAGCTTTTTGAAAGTTCAGGATGTCGGATGGCTCCAGGTTAGGTGAATCTCTTCTATTTGATGTTCTCCAAAATATCTTTCCCTCAGGTTTTGCAGGATATTGCATTCTGAGAGAATGCATTCTGAGAGAAACCTGCATTCTTCTCCCTCTACTTATCCGAATTTAGTATTTATTGAGTATTTAGTATTTCTTAAGGTGCCCTCTCAACCGGCAGTGCCCTGTTAGAATTCCCGTTAGTATTCTGAGCTTGTTTTTACTTTTACTGGTGCAATCATTTGATCTCTTCTGGTTGTAGTGTCCCAGTAGTATCTTGGCCTGCCTCATTCCTTGTGATTCTATCCAGTATTGGGATCTTTTGTTACGTACTTCTTTTTCAAGTTCGTTCAGGATTGTGCTGGTACTTATTTCTCAGAAGGGTTCAGGTGTTTCGCCCCCTTTTTTTTGCAAGTATGTCAACCATTTCATTACCCTCCACTCCAGTAAACCCATAGGAGGGTAACAATATTGTTCTTCCCTAGTTCATTTTGTTTGTCTAGGCACTTCCAAACCATCTTCGAGTTCATTGTATGGAAGTTCAGAGCATTAATGGCTGCTTGACTGTCTGACAGGATGATAATCTCTTGTCTGCGACCATAGGTGATGGTCGGTCTCACTATTGACGTGTACATCCATTGCAGGATCTTTGGGTTGCATCCCCCGTTTTTTCCCGCAAAGTTTCTGCACACCATTAGGGCTTTCGTGGCTTTGTTGGTAACTTTTTTTTCGTGCTTGGTCCAGATGAGTTTATTATCTAGTATGAGTCCCAGATAACTTTTCCATCTAAGTCGATGGCTTTAAGGTTAATGTTTATTTTCCTTGTAAAGGCAACTAAGGTTTCAGTCAGGTAATACAGACATTATTCATTGTCCGCTAGGCCTACCCTGTATTGTTGAGGGGCAAATAACCTGAAACCCATCTACAGGTGGTCAGCCTTAGTGAATTGGTTGATATTTATCCATTTCACAACAAACATTTGCAAAGAACCTTGTAGGAGTTTGCACGTTTATTCACCGGATGTCATTCAACATCCGTCAAGGCATTAGCCAGGGAAGTAGTTGTTACTCGATGGATATGCGACCAACATACACCTATTGTAATGGTTTTTGTAGTCAGCTGACATGAGGAATAAGATATTTTTCATTTCTAATGAAATTATGGCTGGCTATCAAGAATGTTACAGATTTCTATCTCTTATTGCAGATATTTCTATCCTGGTATTTAGGATGGCATTCAAAATTTGTAATGTTCCAGTTGCTGTTGTTGAGTTGAGATGGCGTTGGCTCCATTCTGCTAATACGATCCCAGCAAATACTCTGTAATGGATTGAGATCATTAATTGTTTCAATCAGGTAACGCAGACATTAATCATTGTCATTCAATGTCCGTAGAGGCATGAGCCAGGAAAGTGATTGTTTTTCATGGATATGCGGCCTATTGTATAGGTTTTTGTAGTCAGCTGTTTCGAGGAATAAGTCATTTTTAATTTTTAATGAAATTATGGCTAGAGATCAAGAATGTTACAGATTTCTGTTTCTTATTGCAGAAATTACATCCTATCGAACATGAACGAGAGAACCTGTTATAAAAGGAGCATACAGGGTGAACAAAAATAATTAGTTCATTGAAAAACAGTGGTGATTTACAGCGATAGGTACGAACTCTGCGTAAAATATTCTGAATACTATTTTAGAAATATCGAGTGTTATTTGGAAATCCATTGAGCACCTTTGATATGCATTTTCATACTTCTGAGATAACTTATACATTTCATGTTTCTATCCGGCCCCTTGATGAAATGAACAGTTATGTCCCACAAATTGTTGGCAAATGCGAAAATATATTAAATTCCCATATTTTTTTCTCAAAATGTGCGAATTGCAGTTTAAGGAATATTTTGGAATTTTTCTTCGACATTTCGCCTTTGTTTTGAAACCCATACAGTTGATAATCACATAAAAAATATTCAGTTTCCCTGAGGATAAATTGATCATTATAGCATTTCATCTGTAATTGTATCTCAATGCACTAGGTCATATTTATTATTTAGAGTCGAACAGAAACTTCGTCTGAGTTTTTTCCGTTTCAATTGGGAGTTTCTGGTATTGATTTGTCCCAATGCAATCGAATGTAGATAAATCGAATGTCCATGAACTAACAATAAAACAATCAATGTGTTGTATTACATGGAAATCGCATTTGATATCACGTGATATATTGCTGTATTTCATGTAAAGAAGTATCAGAGTTAACAATAAAAATAATATCCCGAGAACAGTGCATCAAAAAAATATCCATTTGAGGCATTGAAAATGTTTTGTTGGAATAAAAGTATTCTTCAACACACCAATGAATAGATATGAAGGTTCTTATGAATATTTTTTCAGTGCAGACTATAATATTTTCTGAAAACAAAGACCAGCATTCATTATGATATATTGAAGTATTAGACGAATAAGGAAAAAGAGACATGAGAAAAACAGCATGTTCCTTCGTCACCGTTTAGCTTTTTATATAATATTCTATGTGAGAAAGACTGATGAATTTCGCAGATGACACCGCATTATTTTGGCATGATAAAAATGGCTCGGAACTGCAACGAATGATCAGCAAGATGGAAGATTGGTGTGATACTAATATATTATATCAAAATATCCCAAAAGCTAACATCCTTGCTTCCAAAAGTAACATGCAATTACTGCATCTAGGAAATCAAGTGATTAATTATAAGTCAGAAACAAATTGACTTAGGTATACGTATTTATAATAATCTGAAATTTGACAAACTAGGAAGAAAATAGTATCAGGATATTATGCAGTGAGAACGACTTCTAGAAAAACTGCTAAAAATGTGCAAAACGCGTGTGTTATGCACTAGTTGACTCACATCAAATAAACGGTTTCCAGTAAATACTTATTCAAAATGTTTTTCGTTGCAAAAGTTCATCAATATAAATGTGTTAAGCTGAATTCCCTGATTCTTGAAAGATACTTCTCATCAAATATAAAATTTTCCAGTTCAGTTTCAGAAACATAGTGAATTCATAATTGAAATTCATAACATTAACACTCAATACAGTCTTTCCAATTCAAACATCGACACAAATGGAAAACTCCACAATTCATAACAGTCCGAAATTTTATAATAAAAATAAAACCTACATAATGAATAAAAAAACCTGAAAAAAATTGGAAAAACCCTTCTACTCATCAGATGAATTCCACTGTAAAACTTATTATTGAATTCGACATTGTTTTACTGATCTTGACCTGCATTATAAATGTATACGAAGCACTTTTAATTTGTGATACTTTTATATTTATTTTGTGGCAGTTTTTGTTTTCAAAACATGTTTGTTTTTGACCAGATCGGTGACAATATATGATTTTTTTTAAATGGTGACCCTCACAATAGGGAGTATTTCTATGAAATACTGTAAATATCATTATCCTTTGACCAAATTATTACGAGAACTATAAGAAATAAAAATATTTCTAATTAGCATTGTACACTATTGTAACTAGTTCAAAATATCGAGTATCAAATTTACCACATCCAATTCGAGACAATGTACTTTGGGTCATACTTGGAAATATCAAATGTATACCTTACATAGGGTCTAAAACCCCGATGAGAAGCTATACGTCTTCCGTTTGGTGAGATGAAAGTCCATCCTTCGAAAACCCCAAATTCCAAATATTTTTGAAATCGGGCAGAGCCCACTCCATAGTACGAGAAGATGTCTATCGACTTTTTCGACGATTTCTATATGTCTTCCGATATAATAATTTTGTTTAGAAAGTGACTAGTAATAATCTGACAAAGCGGAAGACTATTTGATTGAGGCGCACTACTCAAAACCTATTTTTAAAAATTTTGGGCCCCAAAATCGATCATTGCAAAAATTCGACGTCTCCTATATGCTTGATTTTGTGTTCCTTCACTATGTCATGGTCTTTACATCGGCGAAATCCGAGTGGAAGACTTTTTTAGTAGGGCCCAGCTTCAGGGTTGACTAAATAAACAAATTGAAAAACTGGCGTGAGCGGCTAAGTTGAAAAATCTAAATCTGCACTTGGGTTCAATCTTAAGCTCCCAAATTTTGCATGGAGTTCCTTCAGGGTCCAGATAACCTGATTTCCAAAGGGAAGACTTTTTGGCCAACTTTTCACTCCTTCCCATCCCTACGAATTTCCTCTATTTTCTCTGTTTATTCCTGGTAATCTATTTCGTTTGAAAAATAATCTCATCGATAGTTCAGTGTATGAAGTTCAACTCACCTCAACTAGTAGTTAATAATAACAGAAATACATTTCAACCCCTATATAAGGGCTCTCCGCCCCCGCCGACTCAAATAATCTATTTGAGCGAGGAAGAGCTCATAAATGAACTTAGGGAGATGAATGAATGCCACCAAATCAATTCTTTGGTGTTAACGGTTTATAAATGAATTAAGTTTATAAACAATTCTCACCAAGAAATAAATAAATAGAGTTATAAACAATTTTTACCAAAAAATTCTCAAAAATGATTTTGGTGTCGAAAATGATTTCGGTATAATTCATTCTGTCACAATTACAATACTTTTTTTGGTCACAAATTACTGATTGATTATTAAAAGTGTAAAAATCTCCTGTGATTTTCATTTCAGGTTGATATATCTTACAAATTATTTGAATTGTTCAATAAAGTTTTAACAAGTATAGAATTTTTTTATATTTATTAATGTATAACAAGTACATGTGATTAAATCTTCCTTCTCTGTCTGATCATACCAGTTGTTTTCAGACGAGAAGTTCTGCTCTATACCATGAGTCGATAATAATAGTCAGTGACGTCAGTCACTAGTTCAGAAACAACACAATAAGAGCGGCAATATAATATACCTAATATTTTACAATAAAAATCTATTGTATCCCGAATCTATAATCGCGATATGCTGATGTTCTCAGGTAAAACGTTGATATTATTCTGAATATTGTTCTCTAAGAATTGTAGATATCTTTGGCCCGTCATAAAATTATCGATGTGAAATTTGAATTTTTAAACTGGTAGGCTGTTGTACTTATAGCGACATTTAGACCTGCGTTGCTAAGGAAACCTTTAAAGTAATCAAATATCTGTCAATTTAATTCTGTGATGTGATTTAAAAATTGCGAACCTTGTGGTTGTTCAGTAGTTATTTTGAATAATATAAAGTTAAAAAATGTCTGATTCCGAGTTTTCTCCACCAGAGTTAGTAGATGTAGCGAAAGTAGCGTTACAAAAATTATTGCCAGCTAAAAGTGAGTTTATACAGCAAGTAAAATAAAATAAGAAATTAAATAAAGTATTTAAAAAGTTGAAACTACACAACATCCATAACAGGTTTATACATAAATAAAATGAAATAAGAAGTAATATAAAATAAGAAGTAAAATAAAAAATGGTTAACTTTTATCTTTTATTTTATTTTACTTGACAAGTTGTTAGGCATATGTACATATTGAATAATTTTGAAGAATTAACGAGATAGGATGATACATGACATGATATAAATAGCACTAGTCATCATATTTTTGTTTTCATAACCGGAAAACGGAGTGTTCACTGGCATTTTGTTTAATTTCTTTTTTTGTCTTTGAATGACTAGATTTTATAATATTGGTAGTGTTGTCAACAGTGGCTTATATTTTACTCAATAAACAATAACGGGGACCAAATTTTCGAGTATTCATCATTGAAGTTTGAGGTAACAACATAAAATCCCAAATTTCGATTGACAGCTTTCTTACTTCTTACATTAATTTACTCAGCTCTATAAACACTCTGAAAATTATTACTTCTTATTTTACTTTATTTTATTTCTTATTTTATTCTACTTTCTGTATAAACTCACTTTAAATCGCGGAAAATTTACGAAACCGCTTATTCGAAATTTATGGAATGGAAGATGAAAAAGACATGCAGTTCTTTCTCGGAGACGGTGTTATTGGATTATTTTTCGGAACTGGCACAACAACAAAAGCCATCAACAGTGTGGTAAAATTATTCAATGATTAAAAGTATGTTACAATCCAATAATAATGTAGACATTTCAAAATATTTCAAACTAATTACATTTCCGAAACAAAATGGGAAAAGGTTACACGCTCAAGAAAACTGCGATTTTTCACAAATACACAAATTGGTGATTTTTTAAATAATGCTGCCGATGGAGTTTATTTAATGGCCAAGGTTGTTGTATTTGGGATTGCAGGAGCTTCTCGAATTTGTGAAATCAGCCAGGTAACATTAGATGATATTGAAGATTCGGGAACGTTATTAATTGCGAAACTCAAGCAAACAAAGAATGATGTAAACAGGAGATTTGTTGTTACTGAAGAATATATTAAATTTCACCGAATGTACATAGCCCTTCGTCTAGCAGCAGCAAAGGATCGCCGCCTGATTTATGCATACGCAATGGAAAATGTATCAATCAGGTTGTGGGTGAAAATCAGTTTTATATGGTACCTGAAACAGTAGCTAATTTGCTTCAACTTGAAAATGCTAACTCATATACAAGTCATTCATTTCAAAGATCGTCTGCTACACTTTTAGTTGAATCTGGGGGAGACACTAAAGTAACCTGATGGTTGGAAGTCATCAACGGTCGCTGAAGGGTATGTTGATGAATCAGTAGCACACAGGACAGAAATAGCTAATAAAAAGTTAAGAACGTGTGGCAGTGCTGAAATAACACCCGATTTGCGACCAGGTAAATCAACGGACAACTGTCCATGGCAGAAAAAAAAATAATTTCAACACAAGAAAATTCGACTGTTGTTCAAGGAACATGTCATTCATGCAATGCACATTCAATAATTGTACTTTTGATAAAAAGGAAATGTAACTTTTTTATAATAAAATACTCTAAAATTAAATATCTACCTTTATATATATCCGGGAAAAAAGTGAGTACTTTACATAAAATGTCAAACGTTTTTTCAGTCACAGAAAAAAGAAATTTTCTTAAAATTCCATCTGGATCGAGATTATTTTCAATCAACGTTATGGAACGAGAAATGTTGAGGAGATGCGTATAAAAAGTAAAACGTTCTCGAAATACACATATTATATTAATTGTGGTTATTACTACCTAGAAGAAGTGACTAACTTTCTTCAAACAATTTCATATTTTATTCAACAGGAACTGATGTGATATAATTTCATTCTGATTCAGAGAAAATTAGCAGAAATAATCATTATTATAAATAAAACTCAAAACGTTCGATATAGGACGACATAAAATGATTTAATCGTCAATGCACCCAGATGATCGTCAAATGAAGAGAATAAATGATCGAGATAATGAGATAACATTGAAATGACATATAAAATTCCATAATTTTTGTGTATAGTTCTGCAATGCGTCTAAGAGACTCATTATTATTCTTTGCCGATAAAGCTCAACGAAAAACGGCCCAAAAGCAGAGACGTACTCGATAAAATGAAATTCTCACAATATGATATGTTTTATTGACGGCTCGGTTTATCAAATTATTTCGCTGCTATAAAATATTATATTTACTAACGAGTGTGGGAAGTGGTATTTCATAGTGAATTGATATGCATATACCTACCTAGTAAAATAATATGCATATACCTACGAAATATACTTGCTTGTAGAATATGAAAACTCAACTTCATAAATTTCGGGTAAAGATATGACTAAGTTGTTGACATAATCATGTGTTTTATGTGAAAAATTTTGGAAAAATTAATGAAATTTATTATATTGAGTTCAAGAGGTACAAATACAATACCAATAAATAAAGTGTCATAAAAATAATTAATAAATTTCAACTGTCACTATCGTCATCCAAGTTCATAACAATTTTTTCTCTGGCAACTTGATCTATATTGTAATAGGATTTTCCCACTTTTTGTACATGTGCTACACAATTTTCCCAGCTTTCATTTGGAATATTCTGCATTTCTGACTGAATCAAAGCTACCACAGATCAATTCAAAGTTTATTCCTCCTTTCCGATAACAAATAGGAATTATTTGAGTTCTGGTCACTAAGCAAATAGTGCGACTTTTTGCATTTAATAATTTTTAAACTTTCTTTTCTGTATGTAATATTTCGAAATAGTTAACAAAACAATTATTTTTAGTCAAGAGGTAAGTAGCAAAGTTGAATTTGATAAATAGATTAATTAATATTCCGCTTTCAGAAGAAAATTTGAATAAAAAATTATGGATAATATTCTTTCAAGAAAAATTTATAAAAAAGACACAATAAAAGTATTTCCTACTCAAATCCAAACAATTACAAACTGCTAACTAATTTTCAAAACCACAAATCGGCATGGAAACTTGGGCCTGTCCGCATTATTTTAAGCAGATTAATTCATAACATAATCCAAATCTAATAAAAAGAGGTTGTTAAAATCAATCAAATTAGTCATAATTATCAAATTACGTTGACAAATTTTGATTCGCACATCAAAGTGTAATATACGACATTATTTAGGTATTTTGAATCCTTACCTGGAGTCCCTCGACCCCTTCTTATTCTTAGAGACTCATTATTATTCCCCGAACAATAGGTAATTATTAGATAATGGGGATAAGCATTTATAATGAGTCTCTCAGATCTGTGGCAAAAGTACACAACAAAACCTGAAGCACCCTGGCTAACGTTTCCCATAAAAATGATGATGGCTGAGAGAGACAAAGCACTAAATGAATATAAGAGAACAAAATCAGCTGTTCATTTTCGTTCATATAAAGACTTACGTAATTACACATTTCAATCAATTAAAAGAGAGAAAAGGGCATATTTCATGCAACAATATAGTAAAACTGTCACTCCAAATGTGGAAAACTTTGCGATATAATAAATTCCTACCTCAAAAAAATATTAACATAAGTACCTGAAATGATAAGCGATCCAAATTATATGAATACATTTTTTATCGAGTCTATTCCCCAAACCAAACCATCTGATGAAATAATAAATTTTTATAAATCCAACATGCTCACTGACTCTGTGTTTACTTTTCATGAAATCAATGATTTATTTATCTACGAAGCAATTTGTAGTATAAAGACTAGGGCTAAGGGTTTTGATGGATTGGGCATTGATATGGTCAAATTA
Organism: Gonioctena quinquepunctata; assembly: GCA_018342105.1. Taxonomy (NCBI): domain Eukaryota; kingdom Metazoa; phylum Arthropoda; class Insecta; order Coleoptera; family Chrysomelidae; genus Gonioctena; species Gonioctena quinquepunctata. The sequence continues at coordinate 51,490 of JAFIRS010005488.1, forward strand.
GGCTGTCCACATATTATCCCCTACATAACGCATATAATAAATTCTTGTATAACCGAAAATGTATTTCCAAATGCATGGAGAAAGGCGATTGTGAGGGTTTTGCCAAAAAAAAGGCACACACTGAATTCAAAGACCTGCGTGCAATTAGCATTTTGCCGGTGCTTTCAAAAATTTTGGAAGGAGCTCTAGAAATCCAAATCAAGGATTACCTATGCAATCAGTCCCTAATTCCCTCAATTCAATCAGGTTTTCATAAATTTTACAGCTGCACCACTGCCTTACTTCACGTTACTGACGATATCATAAAAGCTACAGATAAAGGACAGGTAACGGTGCTAGTGCTGTTAGATTTTAGTCGAGCTTTCGACACCATTAACTATGATTTACTTGTTGGCATGTTGAAATATATGGGCTTTTCCAACAATACTTGTAAATTGATGGAAAATTATCTTAAAAATCGAAAACAGCAGGTATGTATGAATGGTGTCTGCTCGGATTATATGTCTCTGAGATCTGGGGTCCCACAAGGATCCATACTTGGTCCATTATTGTTCTCCATATACTCTTCCCATATTCTAACCAAAATCCAAAACTGCAATGTGCATCTCTACGCTGACGATACTCAGCTATACTATAGTTTCAAGTCTAAAGAACTAGAAAATGCACGTGGAGTTATAAATGAGGATTTAAGGAATTTTACCAGTTATGCCACTGATCACTGCTTGCTTCTTAATGCAAAAAAATCTAAAGTCATGCTGTTTGGAGGTAAATATCATAGACAAACCTTACCAGTGGATATTAATATTAATATAAATAATGAACAAATAGCGTTAGTTGATGAAACAAAAAATCTAGACGTGGTAATGGATTCTGGCTTGAGGTTCGAAAAACATATCAAAATGTTGATACAGCGTGCTCATTCTAACATCAAGTTGATTTATGGAAACCGACATCTCTTTCCAATAAACATAAAAAAGATACTCTGTGAAACACTAGTTTTGTCGTTGTTTAATTACGCGGATGCTCTGTATGGACCTAATTTAACTGTACTATACAAAAACAAAATTCAGAAAATTCAGAATTCATGTCTACGCCTGATTTTTGGAGTACGAAGACGGCAAAGAATTTCGCACAAAATAGGGGAAATTAGATGGCTGAATATGGAGAACAGGAGGAAGCTACACTTTGCTAATCTATGTCATAGCAATAAAAAACCTGCGTATCTTCAACGTAAAATTACTTATCGCACTGATATATACAACATAAATATTAGAAATAGAGGATTATTGAGTGTTCCTTCCTTTGCGACAGGAACTTTCAGACGCTCGTTTAGTTACCAAGTATATAGTCAATTTCTTCAGAACTTAAAAGCCATAGTGTTAAAAAATTCAAAAGATCATTTTAAAACTCATCTTTTGCATTGTCAGAAATGAAATTTCACATAAAATAACTTATGAAGTATTTAGATTTTGATGGAAGATACACTCTATTGATCCGGTTAAATTTCCAAGTTTCATTTACTTTCCGAACTGTCGATGCTCGTGTTTTGAGTGTACATAGGTGCGTAAACATATCTGTAGGAGTCGTCGTAAATCATATGCGATGTGTACAACAATAGTTGATTTACTTTTTTCCCTTTCGAATGGATTATTTTTCGGTGAGGAATGCATTCGCAATAAGTAATTTCGCAATAAGTAACTAAAATTGTATATCAACAATCTCTGTTTTCGGGTTAAGTGGAAGAATATTTTTGATGGTGTCTAACACTTAACAAAAATAAACTTCGCCCTTTATTTTCAATAATATCTAGGCTAGTTATCACTATTATTGTATATACTTATTTGAAAATAATAAAGACAGTTATTATTATTATTATTATATTCACATAAAATATTGGGCTCGAATTTCAGATTCATAAAATGCAAAGATATCATTGTACAAAAATATTCATTATTTCTCTACTGGGGAACCTACATTAGCAGTAACATTTCCAATGCACTCTATGCTCCGCCTCACCAAATGACCCTGGTTTTCCCTGCCATTTTAATCTAGCGGCAGTGTCGGCAGTCAAAGTCATGTGGTTTCTATCAGGTTGAAATCAAATTGATCTTATTAGTTGATTGTTCTCGTTCATTTCAATTTAATATTGAAATGGTGTATAATGAACTTCAAGGCTTTCACAAATTGAATGCATATGAAATATGAAGCCACGTAAAACGTGTTTTTATTATTACGTCGTATTTGTATACCACCCTTTCATCGTGTTCATAATGAAGCTGAATATAGCGACGAAGGAAATCATCTAACGTTTTCATTATAATTTGTCCACAAGTTCTCAATGAATTCATACCGTATGCTTACATAAGCTATTTTCCTGTACACAGAGCCATCAACATTTTGTGAAATTCACAATATTACTAGGCGTGAATAGAAAAATTATATGAATAGGCGAGATCACAAACTCGTAAATTTGCCTCATATGTGCTTGAAGTTGAAATATAGTTATAAAATATTATGTGTGCATAGTTTTTCCTAGAAGATATTGTGTGATATTCGAATAAACGCTGCTCTATTGCCGCTTCTGTTGACGTCATGTGTCCAATGATTTGACATTTACTTGAGCTGCCAGTGTCACTTTTTTGTGGAACTTTTGGGGAAATGTTATTCTAAGAAATGAAATGCATAAAGCACACAAAGTCGTCTTCACAAAAAGTTCAATATAAATTGAAACAGAATTAGTAGACCGACAGGTGAAAAACAACTACTTTCCTAGCAAATACCACGCAGAACGTTGAATGATATCCACCTGACAATCCATGCAAACTTTCATATAAATGGATATTGTTCGCGAATGTTTCTTTCTGATAAGCTCGATTATGTGTAAATTCATGTCGTGTCTGCCTAACAATCCGCATACCGGTTTCAGGCTTTGGCCCTCATCAGTACGGAGTAGTCACCAGCCAGAGATCCGGAGAGCTCTGGCCGAAGCGAGACACAACATAAATAAAATCATCATCGAACTTAAAACATCTTTAGGTGCGTCGGAAAAGATAACTTTTAACCGGCGGCACCTAGTGACAGGAAGAAACACTCCATACATTCCTCCTACCTCGATAGGATTCTAAATAAAAGATTCCTTCTCAGTAGGAGTGGCTCAATTGCCCGACTGGCATATTTAATGAAAGAAAAAGCCATATGAAGGGAGAGAAAATAGGAAATGAAATGAATAAAGCACACGAAGTCGTCTTCACAAAAGGTTCAATATAAATTGAAACAGAATTAGTAGACCGACAGGTGAAAAACAACTACTTTCCCAGTAAATACCACGCAGAACGTTGAATGATATTCACCTGACAATCCATGCAAACTTCCATATAAATGGATATTGTTCGCAAATGTTTCTTTCTGATAAGCTCGATTATGTTTAAATTCATGTCGTGTCTGCCTAACAATCCGCATACCGGTTTCAGGCTTTGGCCCTCATCGGTACGGAGTAGTCACCAGCCAGAGATCCGAAGAGCTCTGGCCGAAGCGAGACACAACATAAATAAAATCATCATCGAATTTAAAACACCTTTAGGTGCGTCGGAAAAGATACCTTTCAACCGGCGGCACCTAGTGACAGGAAGAAACACTCCATACATTTCTCCCACCTCGATAGGATTCTAAATCAGAGATTCCTTCTCAGTAGGAGGGCTCAACGTTCGACTGGAGATTAATGAAAGAAAGTATGAGGGAGAAAATAAGAATGACAGCACATAAAGTCGTTCATTAAAGCTCAATATGAAGATAATTGGTAGATCGATAGTGAAAACAACTATTTCTTAGAACACGCAGAACGTTAACGATATTACTCGACACCAGTAGTCTTCCATATAATGGATAGCCGAAGTTTCTTTGATAAGTTGATTATGTTTAAATTCATTGTTAGGCACGACATGAATTTAAACATAATCGAGCTTATCAGAAAGAAACATTTGCGAAAAATATCCATTTATATGGAAGTTTGCATGGATTGTCAGGCGAATATCATTGAACGTTCTTCGTGGTATTTGCTAGGACAGCAGTTGTTTCTCACCTGTCGGTCTACCAATTGTGTTTCAATTTATATTGAACCTTTTGTGAAGACAACTTTGTGTGCTTTATGCATTACATTTCTTATTTTATCTCCCTTCATCTGGCTTTTTCTTTCATTAAATGTTATTCTGTTTCAACCTATGAATAAAACAGAACTTGTGTCAGCATGTGTGATATTAAAAAGAAGACTTCGTATTTGATAGCCGTTCTTGATTTAACTATTGTTGAATAATATGTATGTATGTATTCACATTCTAAAGGAATATTATGAATAACAATTGGCAACGCTGTAAATCCTGGCACTCTCGGTGATCGGCGAGTTGCCAGTGTCATTATTTTGCGGAACTTCTGAGGAAATAATATTCTGTTTTATCCTATGA
>JAFIRS010005489.1:0-55924 GCA_018342105.1 Gonioctena quinquepunctata
GCATAAATGAATAAAATATTACCAACCAGGAAGGGGTGAGGTCAGGTCGTCCAGTCAACGACACTGAGGTGACAACTATTGTCTTCATTACAATATATATTATATATATATATATATATATATATATATATAATATATATAAAAAACATAATTTGAAAAAACTTTGTAGAAAGGATTTTTGAGTTGCGGTCAAAAAAGGCTATAAAAGTTCTTTCTTTTTGTCAGTTTGAAAATGTTATTTTCATTATCAAAAATGGGAGAAAAAAGAAAAACAATTTGAAATCGATTTAAACAAACCTATAGAACTTACTAAGTTGATATAGAAACAGCCGATAAAACATTTTCGTGTTTGAGGACTTTTAAAATCATATCCTATGACCCACTACTGGAATATTAAAACTAAACAAGGACTCGCACATTTTTTAGACTAAAAAAAATTGAAAGGAATTAACAGGTTTTGGCACAAAAAATTTACAATAAAATAAATTAAATGTCAGTCAAACAAACAAAAATGTCTTCCACAAAACAGAAGGAATAGTACCAATCTATTGCAAAGAAATGGAAAATCAAATACTAAATTTTTTATATTAAATGGAATCAAGTTAACAAGTAATTGTAAAATGACTAAGGTTGGAAAACCAGATCTTTTTATTCTCTGTTTTTCATTTTTTAAAACCATTTCTAGGAAATTTTTTATGGTTTTAAAAAAGAACAAACATATGAATAAACAATCTAATTTCCAACAAACAATACTTTTTGAAACGATTCCAATTTAATAAAAAAAAAATTGCGTAGATTTTTCTTCTTTAATTTTTTTTTTTGTCATATAGTTGGTACTATTCCTTCTGTTTTGGGGAAAAAAGGCCACTTTCATGTTTCTTGACTGCTTTTCTTTTTAACTGTCAGACACTCAAATTTTACCGTCGCCAAACCTTTTTTTGCTCTTCAAACTTTAAAGTGTTAAAAGATCAAAACAAATTGCCAGTTTGAAATATTACCGTATGGTATTAAATTTTAAAAGTCCTCAAACCGAAATGTTTTTGCTGTCTTTCCCCCTTTAAAAAGTTCTATGATTTGTTTAAAATCGTTTTCTGTGTTTTCTTTCTCCACACATTTAATGAAAATTAACATTTTCAAAACAAAATAGAAAAGTTCTTTCTCCATTATTGACTTCACTTCTACAAAGTTATTTCAAATTCATAGTTATTCAACTAGTCCAGTCACGAGACTACAATAATACTTCAACAAAAAAATAACTTGTCTATAATAAAATACCCTATTCGTATCGTACTGTTCAGAAAATATCGCAATAGAGTTGGAACACGCTGTAAGTTCCATAATGCATTTAAAAAAAAATGACGTGACTGTAGGGTAGTATAGTGAAGCACTCTTCATATTGTACAAGAAATAACATGAATATCATGGAACATTCTGTATGTTCCGTTCTCACCAAAGAAATCGCTCAAAGGACTTTCCTACTACAGATAAAATTAGATCCCAATTATTACAAAATTAGACTTATCCTGTAACAAGGGATTTCACTCTACCAACGCAAACGCAACTCAAATTCAACTTTCTTGTAGGTATAGACGTCCCCGAATGTCCGAATTAGTCACCACCTAGTAAAATGGAAGAATATTTCAGAAATGGGCACTGGCGAACTAGAAAATCAGGATTTCGACATACCTTTGGAAGTTGGTCGTCGGTGTAAGGAAAAATTTCAGTATCAATTGATCCTTTTGCGAGACTGAACTGAATCTATTATCAAAGATACTAACCAACCACAAAGATCCAGATCACTGCCGGGGATGCCTTTATGAAACCCTTCGGTACAGAATTATCCAAATTCAAAGGTGCATCAAAACCAGGAAACAATCACAGATACTGTTGAAACTTCTCCTTGTCAACGAAACATTGTTTTATACCTCAGACAATCGCCAAATTAACAAATCTATTGACGTCACTCAAAATATTTTGCCACTGACAACTTTTAGCCTAAGAATATTGCAATATACAGGACAAGATTGACGAAATATCTGTAAAGTGGCTGATTATGAAAATTTTGTCATAACAAATGTATTAGGAACTATCCTCAAATTTACCACGTATCATATCCCACTGCAAGTATTAGTTATATATATATATATATATATATATATATGTATATATATATATATTTATATATATATATATATATATGTATAGACAATACGTTGTCACCTCAGTGTCGTTGACTGGACGACCTGACCTCACCTTCCTGGTTGTAATATTTAATTAATTTATGCATATATCTTCTGAGGGGAGCCTTCGAAACAGGGTTCTCAAAAGAGGGGAAATGATTTCCTTTTTTTTAAATATATGTATATGTATATAAATGTATAGATACTTCAAATACGAAGTGACCTCATTATATATAAGGCCGCGCGAGATTTGCAATTCCTTCCCGCCTCATACAGTGTTGCCGCGTATTATTTGGTTTCAAAAAGCTTGTCGCGCGAATTGTCATAAAATTAATAAGTACCTACTTTTATGAACACTTCGCGCGACAAGCTTTTTGAAAGCTTATGATCCATCAAAAAATAATTAAATCATTGTCAGCGATGACTAAAACTCATTTTATACGTTTTAGTTCGCGGCTTAAATGAAAGTTCGTCTTTAAAAATGTTTTTCATTAGTTAATTTTTTTAAAGCATCAAGTGGTACACCTGCATACATGTTCTACGTTTGTATCATTCCTTTGGCATTGAAATGTCGAATTTAAACAAAAGAAATCAGAGACAAACCTACGCAGATTGAAGAAGACAAAATTTGGATGAATGTTCCATTTAAAGATATGCAAGATCGGTTTGTCTTTATTCATTCGTATATTCTCTGCAGGTTTTTTGAAAGATACCATTTATTACCTGCAACTTTTGTCAAATGTGATTTGAAAGTACTTTTTAAATGTACATTCATTCAAAATACACAGTGGCCCACCGGAAACTTTTCATTTCTCCTAAATAAAAAAATAAAAATACGCTTGAACACATGAATGTTAGTTTTTAAAACGAGACAATTTTTTTGTCTTTCAGCCCCTCTGTTCAAACCCTTGAAACCTGAAATGTGAATGAGTGATGACTTATTTGAATGTGAATTGAATACCTTTTCAACGGAATATTGCTCGTTGAATTTGGTATGTGACACACCCAGAAGAATTTTCGAAATTTATAAATTTCACCCCTACAAAATAAAACTGGTTCATGAACATGAAGACGATAACGAACGACGTTTGAAATTTTGTGAGTTAAATAGTGAAAGATTGATACGCGATCCACAATTCTTATTTAACATTTGTTTTTCAGATAAATGCTAGTTTTATATTATTGATACTATCAATCGATATAATTGGAGGCAATATTCCAAACAATATATCATAGAATTGAACAATACATACCCAAAATCGCTAAAAACTAAATGTGTGGGCTGTTACATTTGGGGACCGCATTTTTTGGGCCCATTTTAGCTATCTGGATATTCGACTGGTGAAATATACCTAGAGTTGCTGTAAACCACTCTTGACCCTACTTTAACGAATGCCATTGAATAATATAACTTTCATCGGCCAGCAAATCTAGTTTTTCAGCAAAGTAGAGCACCCGCATACTATGCAAGTTCTGCAAAACAGTTTCTGGATGAAATTTTTTCTGGCAAACGGATTGAAACGAAAGGTTACTTCTGAATAGCCTGCAAAACCTGCTGATTCATTGCCACCTATCATTTTCTTGTAGTGGAAACATTTTAAATCTAAAATGTATGCAACCCAGCCCAATTCTTTAGAATACTTGCGACAACGAATAGTGTCGACAAATAATATTTCTAACAGTGCCTTTGAAAATATATTTTGGAGGTTTGGGATAAAAACTTTCAACATTTATTTGATTGAAACGAGTGGTGAGAAATTTTGTTAAATTTAATGCCTTATCTCTTCCAAACTACTCACCCGACATCAAAGAACAATATCCTGTTGAAAAGACAATTCAATTTCCTTTGAAATAAGGCATTACTCTCCGTTTCTATTTGAGGTGCAGAGGGTAGAAAAATACCAATGAAATATTTCCCCCCAAAAACTTATGCTCATGTGTTCAAGCGTACTTTGATTCATTAATTTAGGAGAAAATAAACCTACGTGAAATATTTTCGGTGGTCCACCCTCTACAGTCACCTGTAAAATCCGCATCATATGGCAAATTATTTATTAGTGAATGCCAACTGGCGTGCAGAAAAACAATCACCTGAATTGGTATTTTTTTAAATATTGCTAAATGTTTCAGAAATTATGTATATTTTGAATTTAACAGTCTAATCTATTTACAACCCTTCAGCAAAGCTTGAAGTTTTCTATATGTTCCATGGGTTTTGGAATAAATCATTGAAACTAGATTAATATTGTATTAAATTTTATGAATTTCCATTTGCATTTTAGTTTTCGTATAAGAAGTATTCCTATTCAGTAGAAAATTGAATAATCAATAAAAAACCTTTTAAATGACAAGATTTCATTCAAATGCGTTAAAAGGAAAAAAATAATTGCTTTGTATGTCTGACGTAGTTTATCCCGTTACTTATAGATTCAAGAGCTTGTCGCTCAAAGTTTTCAGTTCGAATACAAAAGCGAAAAGCTTTCGAATCTATAACTCATTGAATGACCTACGTCATAGATCCAAAGCAATTATTTTTTACTTTTTGGCGAATTTGAATAAAAGCCTGTCTTCACAAAGGTTTTTTTATATCATAATCAATGCATTTTTTTTGAAGCGTCGTTATTATGGGGCCTCTTTCCTGTAAAATCTGAGCTTTCGAGTTCTTCCATGGGAAGACCATCTAAAGATTAACTCGTCCGCCATCCTTTAGCTGCCATTTTCAACTCATGAATTTTGACTGAAAAATCAACAATCTTTGACTGAATTCATATTCTCCGAACCCAAAAACCCCGACATACCAATTTTGAATAGAAATGGTCCATAATCACAAAACTCGTCCACCATCTTGGAGCCGACGGCTTGAATCTATGAATTTTGACATTGAATTCATAATCTCCGACCCCAAAAACCCCCACATACCAATTCTGAATAGAATCGTACCATAATTACAAAAAACGTCCGCCATCTTAAATTTATGATTTTTTGATAAACAATTCATAATCTCCGACCCCAAAAACCACCACATACCAATTTTGAATATAATCGGACCATAATCACAGAGATCGTCTGGAGCCGCCATTTTGATTTTATGAATTTCGACAAAAAATTCTCCGACTCCGAAAATCCCCTCATACCAATTTTGAATTGAATCGTACCATGATTAGAAAACTCTTCCGCCATCTTGAATTCGTGATTATTGTCAAAAAATTCATAATTTCCGTACCCCGAAAACCCCCACGTACCAATGTTGAATGAAATCGGACCATAATCACATAGTTTGTCGGAGCTGCAATTTTATGAATTTTGAGAAAAAATTCACAATCTTCGACCTCGAAAATCCCCCTATACCAAAAATTCCATAATACATTGTCGCGGGAGCTATAAACACGTGCCAAATTCCACGTTATTCGATCAATTTAACTTTTAAGATTTGATTACACATATCGGATCAGGTGAAAGTAAATTAAGACTTCTAAAATCATCACAGGTTGAATAAATCGTAAAAAAAATCAAGTGAAAATTGGATCACCGCATATCTACTATGAAAATTCCACTTAAAAAAATTTAAAACATTCAACAAGTAAAGAGGTGTTCATCCACCCAACATAATTTGTATTCCAGTAATCAGAGATCGATTGTTTTCAATTCAGCTACTTACCTTCAACATATTCAACATCAATAGGCTATGAGCCATTATTTATCATTTATCACACATATAATATTTATTTAAAGTGCGCAAATATATTAACGCAACGTTGCCAACAGCCAGAGGTGACAACGTATTTGTAATCTCTATTCTGGCTGTTATATATTAGCCTGAGGTCACAACGGACTGCCCGTCACTTCTTGGTACGGCGACACTAGCGCTGGTGATATATGCTCGAACTTAACAGACAAATTGTAGGAAAAAACTATACGAAGTGACCTCAGAATAATATTTCGTTTAATAACTTAGGGTGACATCTAGGTTGATTTTATATCTAAATCAAGGCAAAACGTTGTCACCTCACTTATCTGAGGTCACAGCGTCGAATAAGAGGTCACAGCGTGAACCGTATATCTATTTTCGAGGTGACAACGTACCCTTCATAGGTATATATATATATATATATATATATATATATATATATATATATATATATATATATATATATATATATATATATATATATATGTTCATACAAGCGACACATTGAAAGCGTCATAATAATTGTCTTAAACGATGGTGTGTTTATTGGATATGTAACTGGAATGAGCTTCTCGAAAACAGATGGCGCTTGATAGAGAGGTAATGGTTTGGGTTGTCTCATAATTACATGTTAATATAACGCTCATATTCACATTGGTCCTATATTTTGAAAATGGATCTTTTGTAATTGAAATGGAAAATTTTGTATGGATGTATCAGCAGATATCAATATTATATCATTTGGGGTAACCTGATAAAATATTACTGGGGGTAGACTATGCACTAGCTATAAATTCAGCTAAGTGTTTGCGTGTAGAAGTTTGAAATATATGTATTAGAGAAAAAGAATACAAAACAAATTAAAAATATATTAAGATATCTCTGAAATCACTTGAAACGGATATTGTTGACGCTGCAGATTGGAGAATGATAGATAAACACCTGCGTGAAAGTAGCGGCCATTTTACTGCATCCAAAATACCGAATATTTACGAATATATGATTTATTCTGCAATTTGAAATGAATGGAAATAAGAAATAATTTCGAATAATTTGACGAATACACATTGAAAATATAACCCAGGAAAGGGCACTCGGAAGAATGAAAAATACGAGAAAATAAAAAATTCAAAACACGAATAGATAAATTGACATTCACTTTTATATTCAACTGAAAGAATCACATTGTCATTGCAAAACACACATTGAAAAATAAACCAGTGGCTGACGGTCAAAGAAGTCGAAAAAAAAAATCGAAACTTGAAAAGTGAACAGTGAAAAATGTAAACAAGAATATTTTAGTGAGGTGAAAGTATCACGGTTTGATGAGTTCCTATGTTGACAGGAACGCGTTATATTGATAGGTATCCACAAAGCGAATAAGAAAATATCCAAACTTATAGAAAAATCAAAAAGTTTAATTTTTTTTATTTCTGATGAATTAATTAAGATCGTCATAACTTCAAAGGTTGTGAAAATTGTAATTGGGACCAACATATCTCCTTTAAAATCCATCAACTCCATAGACAAAATGCATGGGTGGAAATTACTTATTATCAATTTCCAACATACTATGAAAGTCCCAGGAAACTCACCTTAGCAGAATGTCTTCAAGGTCCAGCAACTTTCAAGAGAAAATAAGTTGATATTCACCTGATTAGAACCTCAAAAACGTTAATATAGTCAGGGAGTGATTCAGTTGATGGATAGGTCAAATGTATTCTTCTTTCAACCATTTTCATTCCATTAAATCGGAAGAGAACTTGCAGTAATTTTATCGACTCATAAATCCATCGTGAAACCTACTACATATTTGTTGACTTGATACGTTTCCGCTATTGAATGAAAATATCAATAATTTTCACTAACGTCCCGAATTTCATCTGATATTTTGCAAATTTTTTAGAGTCCAACCGGTTTCACATGAGTAGAAATCAACATTATCATAGAAAATACATTAAGTAAAATTAATCTTCCTGAGCTGTAGTTCAGACTGCCCGTTATTTTTCAAATGCTATGTTTATTTTATCAACTGCAATGCTTCCAGGAAAAATACATACCGTCCGTTTCTTTCATCATGTTTTAACATTTCTATATTCGAAAATATTCGAAACCATAAGAGATAAGAATGATGTAAGACGTACAGGGTGTTCTTATTGAAAGACCACACCTGTCCACCTTTTGTTATAACATACTGAGTGTTATCAGTCTTTTGACCAATAACGGAACAATTTCCCAGAGCGGCTTGAGATCTTGTTTCTCCCAGTATGTAATGAAGCGAGGGAACTTAATTTGACAGTACAAAGACCAATCTCAAATCGTTTCGAAATAATAATACAATTAGGACTTGTAATAATATATATATATGTATTTTCTAAAATATAAAAACAACTATTGATACACCTGGTATAATTTACTGAGAAAATGTATAGAAAGTCAAAATGAGATTGAATAAACAATAATTTAAAATGAGAAACAATATGAGTTGACAATTAAAATAACTGTTTTTCAGTTATTTTAAACAATTGATAATAATTTTACTTTTGTTGAATCAATAATTTCTTTTACTAGGAAATCAATAATGGAATATTTTCTTATAACACTATACATATATACCTTGCCAAATAAACAGTTTGATTTCTTACCGTCCACTGAAGTGATGCACAATATTTAAATCAAGACTTAATTATTCCGTTTTATTTCCAATAATATTACGCGTTCACTTGTTGGAATATGATTATTTAGCTTCTTGATAAATATTAATTCCTTTCATTTAGTTATTACTGAGATGATTTCTGATGAATTACACTTTCACAATGATTCTGCATATGGTTGATTAATTTGCTACTTCAGATAAACTCTACGGAGTCTACGCTTACTACTCGTAGGAAGATGAGACTTCATCTTCTCTAATTGAAATTAAACTTTACTTTTATTCGCTTCATAATGAAGCTGAACTAGCTTGGTACTGACTGACTAGATCGACGACTGGATTCTGAATGAAGAGGAGAGAGTGTAGAGAGAGTTCTAGTAGGGAGAATCTTATATATATAGTGTGGGTATTCAAACGATGCCGCCCTAATAAAATTATAATTAATGAGTCGGTGAGTACCCCGTTTGAGTTGACACGCCGCCATGATATATCACCAAGCCTATTATCGCTTCAAAAGACCGGGTCATTCATCTGTCCAGGCGTACTATTAATTATGCATGTCTGAAAATATGGTTGGAATTTCGATTGAGGTGCCGACACAAATGATAGGGGGAAGTGTCGCCTTTGAAATCGAACGAAAATTGATTTATTATATTGGCATTCTTCAGTTTCAGTTTACATATGGCTATATTTAAAATACTTGATAAGGAGTGCTCGCAACACACCTCCTTTTCCCCATTTAAAAAGGTATTAATTCTAATTGATACCTTTTTCATGACCCTAATATCTTGGGTAGATGAGTGGTATTGGATCTCAACTTGGTTATGGCTCTGACAATTGTTTTAGCATACCATGAGCAAACTAAATAAATTCTTACTGATAATACCTATGATAACATATGACTTTTACCTTATTCAATCATGCACCTAATATTACATACATGGTCAACAATATCCCTACTTATATAATTACTATTCTAACATACTAATTTTAACATGCAAATCTTTATATAATTCTCAATAAAGATCCCTTCAAGTCAGTGTCTTCTGAGACGGTGCTGGCTTCGAGTGGAACGCCACCCTGTAGATATGACCTGTCATCACCTGCTGTGATAGAGTTCGGTCTGTGGTCTGGAAATCAGGTTGAAATTCTCCAACGACCTTATGTCTGCTCTTCGACTAGGGATGTGAGTAAACAACATCTGTGAACCATATGACTTAGTTCCACTCAGTCTGCAGTGAAGTAAACGGCCTTGTCGTTAGTTTTTCGAGCCACCCTTCGTGTAGAGAACGTGTTTGACTGTAATTATCGACTTCTCTCTATGATGCAAAATGTCACCTGACATTTGTTTAAAAGTTCCAGTGAGTGGTAGTTTCTAAGGTTCTTCCGTGTTAAAGTGATGGTTCAACCTTCTATTTAGTTGGATAATTTGTGCACCCTTGCACACTTGCGATGAGGCTTCCTGGGGGGGGGGGTCCCTCAACTCTGCACTCTGACTATGGGCTTGGATTATCCATTCACCCTTGTGTATTGTGAACTTAATTGGATTAAAAGTTCAAACTCTCCATGGCGATACGATGCTCAGTAATTAACTATTTGGTGAGAAGCTGATAATCATTAATTTGAACTCCGTTATAGTTAAAAAATCCATATTATATTATCCGTAATTGTTAACGATAATTTTAAAATGTTCTTTATCATCACCGATATTTTTCGCACATGTTTACGTTTAATTAATGTTATTTCCTTAGTCATTATCAAGGTAACACTTTTAATTACATGCTAAAATCTCTTCTCGGTAGAAATTATAACCTTTATATTAATACTTCATTAATGTCTATAAAGTCCTTCCAATTTTCAGGAAATACACAAATTTTCTCTTACTGTCTTGCTTTACTCAAAGTCCGATTCTCATGTAGAATACCGACACTAGATAATTTATGTGTCCATTCGTCATAACGAGATTTCCAATGGTACGCGGTACGTTATGGTTCAGGTAGAAATGTCCCATCAATATATATTTCGCAATAATTTACAGGGTGTTTCAATTTCGGTGACTACTACATTTCGATACGTGCTTATGTATACTTGGCAAGATTTCATGATTTCCAATTATTTATCTATAATGGCTTACTATACTATTTGATCTCAACTAGGTTTAAAATATTGACAATATTATTACTTCCTAAGTGCATTATTTTTGAACTTTTGAAAATTACTTATTTTGACTTTTTGCTTTGGAATAAATCCATGGAAACTCTTTTACTGTACCACGTGTTCTAGTCTGATAACTATGATTTATCTCCGGAATACTTTCCTCCTTCATCTTCTGTTGATTCAAGTTGATTTCTATCTTCTAGTGTTTTAGGTTTTCTAGGGTCTTTTCTTGATCTTTCTCATCGGTTTTCCTTTATTTCCTCTTGAGTTCCTGCTTGCAATTGTTCTTTCGTCCTGAAGTTCTATTCTTCTAATCCTTTCTCCTTCTCATATTCTATTCTCTCTATGTTCCTACACTCAGTGGAAAATTTCTACTTATATTTCTGATTTCATGAATTGGCGGAATTCTTCTCTCTTGTATACCACTTTCATTCCTTTTGATATCTTTCAACAAATTATTCTCTTGAAAAAAGTTTGGTCGCTTTTTCCGTGGCATACTACCGTATTGTTAAGAGTTGGATTGCCACCCTAGGTGGAAATAATCCTTTCCTATATACAGGACGCTCTGGGTTTAACGTTACTCATCCTTTTATTCTCTAAAATAATTTCCTGCCTATTTTTCTAGTTGCGGAGATTTTTCTTCTCTCTGATTAACTTTCAGTCGAATCATGTGTTCAATCCTGTTTTCAAATTGTGGGATTTCTGAATTTAAAAACGATGACTTCTTAAAATTCGATTTTTCCTTTTGACTTGGCTACGGTTATGATGATTTTTATATATTTAACTACTTCCTTATTTTCTTCGGTATTTTCTTTCAAATCTCGTACCATAATACGTTTTTTCGATGTTGAAAATTCATTATTGGCTATTTTCTTTAATTCTAAATTTTTTTCGAATTCATGTTACTCCTTGCTTTAACTATGCATATATTCAATAATCTGGGCGGCAAATTCTTGTCCTTGGACGAATAAAATTCAGCCTTTTGATTTTCGTCTACTGCGAAAGTACTTTCTTTGGCGACTATCATTCCGGAGGTTCTTGGGTGATTCATATCTACCTTTTAGACTGTCTTTCAACGATTTCCTATGTGCTACAACGATCTTCTTCCCTAAATTCCTTGATGCGTTAGCTTCGGCAATTCCGATACTTCCTGTATATGGTTTGCTACCTTCTTGAATATTTTCATTATCAAAAACTTTCATACCTATCCGTATATCTTTTTCCATTTTCCGAACAAAATTTCCTTCATTCCCGCTGTGGTACTGCATTGGCAATTTTCCGTTCCATCTCTCTGTTTCTTTAGGCAAGAAATGTTCGTTCTTTGACGAATAAATTTCTACTTTTAGACTGTCACTTTCGAGTGGCGTACTATTCATGATGGTCGTTCTCAGATCATTGATTCCTTCCATTGTTCTGGTTGAAAAAGTGTCATTCTTGAATGAGCTGGCTCTTTCACTACGACTATACTTTGAACTTTTCCGGCTGTCTCGCTTGACTATCCTTCCTAGTGTACAGGGCGTTTCGGTTTTGTTAATACCTTTGCTGATTTTCATGGATTTTTCAATTTCCACTTTTGGCAATTTTCTATCTTCACGATTTTTCTCTAGTTTAATGAATGATGTCACTGTCAAATCATCAATCATATTTGGCTTGTTTAATCGATAACCTCTGTTATCTTCTTTCCTAGACGATTTTCCATACTTTTCCGTTGAATCGACTTCTTCGAAACCTAGTGTCTCAAACACTTCACTATTTTCAGACATTTCCATTTGATTCGAGCCGGCTGGACTCATTTCATGGCGTGAAAATCCATTTTGATTACTCGGCAATTCGTTTTGGGCGTGCACTCCTTGAGAAATTTAGCTTTTCGTCAAAGTTAATTCAATCCACTGTTTTATCATTTTGGTCATGTCTTCAACCCTTTTCCCATTTCTTCAAAATTTTTAGCCAATTACTATGTTCGTTATCTAAATTAATACCGTTATTCTGTTCCTCACCTTCACCGTAGGTTAGTACATTCTTTTCTTGCTTTTTTTCTATTTAAATTCCTGTTATATCCGGAAATTTTTCCATACTTTCTCGGACTATTTCCATTCGTGTAACTATTTCCTGTTGGTCTTCTATCATTCACTCGCCAATAATTCTGATAGCGGTTTCCATTTGAGTGATTGATAAATCTACGTCCTGTGGTCGTTCATCCTATCCTGAGTTCGAAATCTATTGTTCCATTGAATAGTTAGAAAACCTTTTTCTTGATTGCTTTATTGTTCTAAATTTTCTAAATCTGTTTCCCTTAGCATAGTCGGAAAACCATGGTCCTGATTCACTTAATATCTCATTTCGAAAGCTATTTCTATTTGGACATCTATATGAGAGGTGACCAAATTCTTTGCAATGATAACATACAAATTTTTCTTCTTACAATGTGATTCTTCATGACCCTTACGATTGCAATGTGTACATATTTTATTCGTATTGAAATTTCTAAAATTCATATTAGTTTGAGCTGTTAGTGTCTCAATTAATTCTTCTTTCTCTGCTAATTTGATGGCTTCTTTTAAACTGACAGGACTGGCAGATAAAACTTTCCTTACAGGATCTATCAATCCTATACAAAATTGCACAAGCGTATCTTGTTCAAATTTTTTGCTTCAATACATCATCAACCCTATTAATTCCTGTAAATTTTCGTAATTTCGCTGCGGATGCTCTCAATCTTATGGAAAAATTTCTAACTGATTCACTATTTTTCTGATAACAATTCAAAAATTCTTTTCTTCTTCCCAGGTAATTTCAATCTGCTAAACTGCTGCAATAATTCCTTTTTTAAATTCTGGCCAATTTATTGTATTTTTAATTTATCATCTGTATCTATAAATAATCTGGCGATTCTGTCAATTTCAATCTAACTATGGAACTTATTTGACTGTCTGTCCATCTTGCTACATCTGCCAAATACTCAATTTCACGAATAAAATCTTTGATATCTGTAGAACCATTAAAAGAGGTAAATTATCCATACTGATAGTAATGGTAGGTTCATGAAGTAATCCCTACCAGTCCACGGCACTGTTGTCGGAGTTTCCATGATTTAACAATTTTAATAAAAATCCCCATTGAATAAAAAAAATTTATTCCTTTCCTTTCCGAATACTTGCTGAGAACAGCTCTGTATAAACGATATATGTTTTGATTTTACACTCATAAAACTCTCTGTACTGATATTTGTTACCAAAGGTTTATCTTTTGCTGAATATTTCTACAATTTCATTCCTTTTAGCATTCCACAAACAATATTAAAAAATCTTCTATATTTGCAATTATATTTTTCCAGATGAATTTCCAATATGACAACTTTAGTGCAAACTGCAATATATGCACACTTTCAACTACACAAATTCTGATAATATTTTTACGAGGAAAACAATTTTTTTACTATATTTTCATTCTTATTTGCATCGAGTAATTTTGAGTCTGACATCTTTTTCGAAAATCAACATATAAACGTTATTTTCCTGTAAATACACCTCGACACCTGACACCATTGATGTAAGACGTACAGGGTGTTCTTATTGAAAGACCACACCTGTCCACCTTTTGTTATAACATACTGAGTGTTATAAGTCTTTTGACCAATAACGGAACAATTTCCCAAAGCGGCTTGAGATCTTGTTTCTCCCAGTATGTAATGAAGCGAGGAACTTAATTTGACAAAAGAACAATGAGATTGAATAAACAATAATTTAAAATGAGAAACAATATGAGTTGACAATTAAAATAACTGTTTTTCAGTTATTTTAAACAATTGATAATAATTTTACTTTTGTTGAATCAATAATTTCTTTTACTAGGAAATCAATAATGGAATATTTTCTTATAACACTATACATATATACCTTGCCAAATAAACAGTTTGATTTCTTACCGTCCACTGAAGTGATGCACAATATTTAAATCAAGACTTAATTATTCCGTTTTATTTCCAATAATATTACGCGTTCACTTGTTGGAATATGATTATTTAGCTTCTTGATAAATATTAATTCCTTTCATTTAGTTATTACTGAGATGATTTCTGATGAATTACACTTTCACAATGATTCTGCATATGGTTGATTAATTTGCTACTTCAGATAAACTCTACGGAGTCTACGCTTACTACTCGTAGGAAGATGAGACTTCATCTTCTCTAATTGAAATTAAACTTTACTTTTATTCGCTTCATAATGAAGCTGAACTAGCTTGGTACTGACTGACTAGATCGACGACTGGATTCTGAATGAAGAGGAGAGAGTGTAGAGAGAGTTCTAGTAGGGAGAATCTTATATATATAGTGTGGGTATTCAAACGATGCCGCCCTAATAAAATTATAATTAATGAGTCGGTGAGTACCCCGTTTGAGTTGACACGCCGCCATGATATATCACCAAGCCTATTATCGCTTCAAAAAGACCGCGGGTCATTCATCTGTCCCGGCGTACTATTAATTATGAATGTCTGAAAATATGGTTGGAATTTCGATTGAGGTGCCGACACAAATGATAGGGGGAAGTGTCCGCCTTTGAAATCGAACGAAAATTGATTTATTATATTGGCATTCTTCAGTTTCAGTTTACATATGGCTATATTTAAAATACTTGATAAGGAGTGCTCGCAACAAGAAGACGATTGAATGGGCGAAAAGGTAACTATTTTGAAGAGCATTGGGCACATTGGTCGGAAAAAATCGTGTTATACAGGGAAAACAAAAAATGCTTAGAATTTTTATTCTAAAAAACATCGAGAATTTATCTGAATGAAGATACCTACTTTGAACAATAGTCTACTGATTCCACTGAATGGTATAGGGAATTACAAACTTTGATCGAAATGTCGTCTGTTGAAATACGTAAAAAAATATTAATATTTTCATTTTCCCACCAATATTGAAAAAATAGTTGTTTGATGGATGGAATTTTTTGAGTTCAACAAATTTATTTGAAGAGTTTTTCTTAAGATGTATGTCAAAACAGAAAATCGAGTAAATTTTTGTTTATGTTCCTCAATAAATAAAAATTTTGGTTGCTTCATTCATTTGAGGTTTGTTCGTTCGTGTGGATTGGATGCTAGCTCTCAACAGTTCACCTTCATTTGAGAGGTATAACTCATCAGTTATTCTCTTTCTAGTTATATTATTACAGAACAGCGAATCATGACAAAAAAACAAGCTATACATACAAGTCAGAACGTTACTAATTTGTCAGCAATAGTTTGTGAAATCTACTTCTTCCAACGGATTTACTTGTTGAGATTGTGCTTTAGTTCAGAAAATGTATTACTTTCATAGTTTGTCACGGTTAATGTTTTATTTATACTTGGTTTTGTCGAAATAAAGTTTATTTTTGATATCCATAAACTTGGTTCAGAGGTTTTGTTACTATGGGGAATTTGGGGGGTTAGATGCACCCAATTCCGAATAAATATGATTGGGGATCTCAATAATAATATCAGATAAAAAAAAGAGAGGTTCCAAGATATTCATGTAAACAGAAATTTCTGATAATTTTCCATAGTTAATTTCCATTCAACATCACTTCACTTGAAATTGGTTGAGTTCCAGATGTAGGTGAGGCAAAAAGGGTGTAGGTAGCAGATATATTTGTTGTTTTCATATCTCATGGACTCACTTCAACTAGTCAAATTGATTTGTTTTGGCCAGATTGGGTGTTTTTTATATCAGATGTGGGATATACATCAGAATCATCATTAAGGCCTTTCTACCGCTGAAAATCCTCCATATGTAATAACGTTATGCCATTATTCCCCTTTGATTGCCATCGGAATATTTCCCTACACTTAGTTAACAACATATGTTCAAACACCTCGCTGCTCTTAAATTTTCCAATTAGGCCTTATTTTCGTAATTGAAATTAAAAACCTAATTTTAAATTTGTAATTTTTCCAATTATAAAAATCTGAAACCCGCATATGTTAGTTAATTTTGGTAACTCTTTCATTTGCCACTTTGCACTAAAATAAAAATCAAACCGGCTAAACAAAAATAGTTTTCAAAATTTGCCTGCATTTGAAATATCTCTTTCACCTTTCCTCGGCACAAACGAAAGCAATTAGTGTGCAGAACAGTATTCAACTCTATTCAAATATTTTTGCTTGTGCTGTTCTTGTATTGTTGGTAAGAATAGAACGTGATTATACATTTTGAGCATCAATAGAACTCAAATTGAAAGATCTTTATTTGAACCATATATGCCTTGAAACTGTAAAGTCCATTTGAAATATGGAGGTTCTTTCCATTGATTCATTAGGTACTTTCTGTTTCAGTGGAAGTAAAACTGATTTTCAATTCTGAAACCCTGTAAATACATTTTTTGAAATTTAGCTGACAAACCCAAACTCAATGACATTTACAATGATTATCTTAACTGAATAGGAGAAACATAAACGAAAGGACCACACAAAAAACCTAGCGCCGCCACGTCATCATGAATGAAAATTTATCATAATTAAAATATAAACTGCAGGGTATTCCTCCGTTCAACCCTTCTTACTTCAAACATGTTTCCGAGTCCGCATTGTAAAATCGTACCAGTTTGTCGTGAAATAAACATCCTATTGTGTTTAAGAATTGACAGAATTGGCGGTACTCCTTACGTTAGGCGAATAAATGTTGGCCGATTGTCGGCGTGATGTTAGAATTTTATAACCTGGATATGTACCTCTCACAATGGCATGATATATATTTCGATAAAACGGTCTTGATCATTCCTCATTTTTCGAGCAACTGAAAACACTTCCAAACAATTTAAAAAGATGACAGCTTTCAGTGTTAATTGAAAAACTAGAAATGAATAAAACGATTGCATTTGAATATTTGATTCATACCCAAGAAGTGAGTTTGAAAATGTTACGAGATCATTGAATGCGCAATCCGGCATATAATCGACAATTTGAATGCAAAACGAACATATTGAGAGCATGCCTGCAGTGAGAATATGTGAGCGCAAAAACACACACACCAGGAGAGACCATTTTTGCTATGCGTCTACCTATTTGAAGGCAGCAATGATTGGTCGGTCATCGACACATGTTTGTACAATAAAGCAAAAAAGGCACTTCACTGAATTATTTCCATCAAATTGGGTTTACAAACCACGACACATGTTTCGCTATACAATAGCTTCTTCAGATAATACCTGAAGAAGCTATTATATAGTGAAACACGTTCTGTCAATCCAATTTTGTGAAAATCATTCAGTGAAGTGTCTTTTTTCCTTCAATTTGGATTTTCATTGAGTATCTGCCGCGTCTTTTCAAAAGTTTCTACACTATACATTTTCGTTCGTTATCGGAAAAGATTCGACCTTGATCCACTTTGCATAGCGTTCCTTTATTTGATCTGTTTGCTTGTTCTATTTTTGGAATTTGCATTTGGTTTTTCATAATAATTACCCACTATTTTCTGATTCCTATCGATATTAATTTTTCAATATATTCTAATACAATTCAACTAAATCATTTATTTACAAATAATTCAGGGACAAAGTGTCAAATGTTGGAATTTCAAGATATAAATAATAAATACATAAATAAGGGATAGTTTTTTATTCGGATCGGTGAAAATGTATTTATTTCGGGACATAAGTCACTTTATGGGAAAAAACTAATAGTCAGATTTCCGAGATGTCCAGAAATTCGACTTATTTTCGTCTTTTCGAAGGCCAATAAAATAAAAAAAGATATTACCATCATATTTCCCGTGTTGAATGTCCCCTTAAATGTGATCAAAAGAAGAAACTGTTTCACTTTATATGCAAGAGCCTGGATAAAATCACAATCTGAAACTTTTTCCAAATATGATCAAAAAATATTTTTATCATATATCATATGATATTACCTATATGGGTTTATTTGATAAGTAGAATTGCTCGTTAAATTATGTACCGATAAGGAGACATTTGATATGAGCAATTCGATGAAATGCTTGGAAATGGTCGAATTTTTGGGATAAAACGTCATTTGTCTAATCTAAAATTTTTTAGTTAAAATTGAAATTTCTTCACATCAGTTTTTCTCATGTCTATTATCAGTGGTGATTCGATAAAATCTCAAACTTTTCCCAATCTGTTCTAATAATTTTCTACTCACGCGGTTATTTGAATGGTCTGATTTTATATATAACCAGAGTTTCAGATCAGATACTCGATTACAATTATGGTGAAATCGATTTGTGGGTGGGACTTCAATGTTTTTTTTCGAAAATTCACGTCAGTGTGGATAAATGAAATTATAAATGAATCCAACCATTTTGCATTTTTTCATGCTGTACATCAAATGTATCGTATCAAATAACCTCTTATAATAAACATGGGTAGAGAATTAGAAAATATATTCATTCAGAGATTTCTTCTTCGATTCCAATCAAATTTCCAAATGGGGGGAATTCCCAAACGATAAAAATCACGATGTCATCAATTTTCATATAGTACAAGTTTTGGAAAAAATCTAGGTTAGGTAAGATAAATGAGGTTTTATCTCTGATATTCGACCATTTACCATTCTTGCCAGCTTTCCATCGAATTCCTTGGATTGAAAAACCTCCATAACATATGAGAAGAAATTTCCTAGACCAAATTAGAAAAATGTCTACTTCGAGATATTATATCACCTTCACGCTTAACATAATCAACCAGGTTTTACTTTTTTGATTGAAATTGTCATCATAGGGAAATATCAACAGGGAAAAATTAACTCAATATCGTTTTTATAGGCATTCAATAAAAAGAAAATAAGTGTTATTTCTGAAAAAACTTCATGTGAGATCAGAGACGTGACATTTTGGAAATCCGACTATTCAGTTTTTTTTCCTATCGAGTATTCTGTCAACAATATTCTGCTTTCGATATCTTTCAATTAAAATATATTTCTTTCAATTAAATGTAGAGGAATATTTTCAGATATCAAGTTTTCTATTTTGAAGTAATGGCATCCCCTAGTTGACACAATGGCATACTGGAAGCGTATCATGCATTCAGATTTGTACCACATATTCTGTTTTTTTTTTTGAATTTGATGGGATTTTCCGTATATTCAGTGCTCCATTTGGAAAATGTTTCCACAGTAGCGTACAAGGTGTGTACTAGTACCTCTTTCCGTTGAGCCGCTGAAGAAATTTAAGAAAACTCGATTCTAGCATCACTTGTTGTAGTAGGAGGTTCAAGCCGGTTCTGGATCTCCCCACCACAACTATGACGACACATGTGACACTGAACATATATGTAGCATGGTCATAGGGTGTGTGTAGCCTTGACCTCGAGAGTGTTGGTGTTTGGCCTTGATATCTATATGACGAATTTTGTGGACGGTGCAACGCATACGAGTCCTGTAAATTATTCAAGGTGACCCCTTTATGTCCTTTCTTTCGAGGAGTGAACCACACTGTGGACTCTCCAGTGGGTAGTACATAACCGTTTTGTTCGCACGCGTCTCACTATGGTCGACTAATGCGTTAATCCCTTCCAAAGAGTGTGACCTTCATGAATGTTCATCGAATCATATTGGGTGGGGGAATTGCCTCTAATGAAAATGCCCGAATTCATTTCAACGAAATCAGAAGTTACATATATTACTAACAGTTAACCAATAACGAAGTGTTGAGTCAGTGAGTGTATTATCTAGTGGCAATAATTTACATTTATCGAATCTTTACAAGTCTCTTTCTGAAGTTGATTTGAAAAAAAAACATAGTTGAACAGAAGCAATATCATCTTTTCCAATTGATATAGCTTTCATCATAAATGATATGATGATTTGTACAACTTGATACGGTGAATCTATTTGGTTTACACTGCATGATGATGGTAGAAACAATCCATTCAAATCATCAAATCATTTATGATGATATTGGTTGTATAAGTTTTTCGGATGGCATATAAACAATAACATACTTCCACAAATTTCACCAAATATGAACTCGAAATTCAGTAAGATTTATTGAATGAAGTAGATCCAATTGCTCTTTCAATCGTTCATGTTGTGAATTGAGACACAGTAAAGTAACAAATTCAGTGAAGGGGCCTTGAACTTTTCTGTGAAAAGATGATAAAATGTGATCTGGAGCAGTTCCTCCCCTCTCTCCAACCGTTTCTACCAGATGACATCAAAAATATTTTAAAGATATTTATCGATTCATCACACATATTATATCGTTGAATACAATATAGATGTTAAAGTGGATTTGTTGAAAACTTCTTTTTAAAAACTTTTATTTTATTATAATATAAATACAATTTTACGGGTATGAAAATACACGGACGACTAAGGGAATAGAAGTCAATTTTACGGGTATGAAAATACACGGACGACTATGGGAATAGAAGTCAATTTTACGGGTATGAAAATACACGGACGACTATGGGAATAGAAGTGACGCTCCTCTGATCGGGACATCCTTTTATAAGTTCGGAAATGCTGATGCAGAACTGCGTCTTGTTTACGATTCTGGATGCTTCTTGGGGCCCAGGTGTCTGGATGCTGACTATGCTGTCCTTCTTAACCTTGCAACATTGTTGCATACTACGTCGCCAATAACTGCGTAGAATACGGTGATTTTTCGATATAACAACTCCCTTCTTTTGGAAAAAGTTGATGCTAAGGGTGCAGCAACTTTTAGGCGTGGACTCTGTTGGTACAGGAATTCAGTTCTATTACTTCTTCTTCAATGTCTTCACCAAGATGTATACTAGGACGTCTTCTTGGAGGAAAGAGCCTGGAAAAAGGGCTCTCAGGGGAGAATGTTGGCCTGAGGTTTTGGGGATGATCATCTCCTCTTGATGTCATAATTCCTATTTTTACAGATTTATGTTTCCTACACTTACAGAAAACATATAAGATGATCAAACAGACAATTAATACAATAATAAAATAAGTAAACCAAGAAATATGTTTCGTAACGAAAGGTTCATTTATAATTTTATCAAGATCATCAGAGTATTGACTCAATTTATGTTGTGCAATATTTAAATCATCAACGTTTAGTTTACTTAATTTCAATGGTTTCAGGACAGGCATATTATGTTTTTCAGGAAGGTGCTTACAGCATTCAAATGGTATCAGAATAGGATTACTATTATAAGTAATATTTTTCTCAAGAGTTACGTGCGTGGAATGTACTCTGGTGTTACCCACAAAAGCATTACAATCTGCCTTTAATTTCAAAATTGAATTGTTTTGAATAATTTTGGTAAATGGTTCAACATTTAAACAGGTTATTGTCAATGGTAAAGGATCTGATAGTGTTATTAACCAGATATTCGGATCCAAATTAAATACATTATAGTCCTTTGCAAAAAGTAGAGACATCTGACAAGTTCTAGGTATTTTGACTGAATATTTAAATAATTGAGCTTCACAAATAGCATCATTATCTATAGGAAATGGTAAAATGTTTGAACAAATTCTCAAACTAGGGCCTACAATTTTACAATCATCTAAATTTTGAAGTGTAAAATACAACATGGAATCATCTTCTTTCGCTATATATTTTGAGTTTGTAGGTAAAATATGAGAAAGTCCAGTCCTGTTATCAGGGATAGGAATGGGGTATAATTGATAGGAAGTATATAATTCAGGTTCAACAAGAGGGATTTTGAGAATAAAAACCACTCGTGATTCGGTCTGAAAGGCCTGAAGTTCAATCAAATCCAGGTATTGAGCAATGGATGAGATTTTTGCAGGAAGGGTAAATTACTTTTCTTCACTGATTGTGAAATGTCTTGAAGGGCATGTTCTAAATCCCATGGGGTAATTATTGAAGTATGGAGTATTTTAATCTTGCGAAAGTGATTGAATCCAAAATGTCGTCTAAATATGATTCAATAAACAAATAACTTTCCATAAGTGATTCACAGACTTCCAAAGTTTTTACTTCTGAATCTATGACTAATACATCATTTGCAATATCTGAAATGGAATCTTCGATTTCCTTAAGATCCTTGTTGAATGTCTCCTCGTCAATTTGTAATTTTTGAATAGTTGTATTAAAACTTTTTATTACTGATGTAGTTACTGAGATTTGATTTTTCAATAGGTTTTCCAATTGATATTCATCTCGCGTAATTTTATTAATACATTCGTTGAAATATTCACCATCACTGCTATCCAAATTGCCGGTAATGGCTTTCCAAAAAGTACCGATACCTTAATCAATCCTCTTTTATCGTTCTTTTTCATATGGTTGTTCTAAATATATTTCCAAGTTTTGATCTAATGATCGGCAATTTGTTTATAAACTAACATGAGTTTTAGCTTTGCATAAAGAAAGTTTATCCCTGTATTTTCAGTTTCTAAAAATAATACTAAGCTTTTTAATAATTCATGATTATGATTCAAAGCGTTGCCTACTGCAAGTATATCTTTGTAAACAAGTAATGTCCACTTCTCATTTGAGAGTTTCAGATTGTCCTTTTGATGATAATAAATACCTATGGTATTGTTGATGGGGACCACATCGTATTGTCCGAATGCCATCGCTGTAATTACCGCGATAACTGGGAGGAACAGCATTTTTATCTGAAATGAATTTATTCAGAATAAGGTTTCATTCTATCGAAATTTATTTTTGATTGTTGGTTTGTTTCTAAATTCTTTAAGAGTGCTGAATTTTTAAAAATTTCAAGTATTTGAAAGGGTCCATTAAATTTATTTTGAAGTTTATTTCCAATCTGACTCTCTTTAACGTAGACTTTATCTCCTACCTTATAGTCAGGGGGATTATGTTTGATGTTTTTATCGAAGCGTATCTTAGCTTTTTCCTTACTACGCTCCGTTTTTTGTCTAGCAATCTGGTAATAGTATGAGATTCGATTATTCAAGTCTCGGATATATTTAGTTATTAAATTCTTTTCATTATATAAGGTTTCAGGTGGTCTAGTTGAGGTGTGTCCGAATATTAATTCGTACGGGGTGAATCCATGAGTTTTATTTTTTGTGTTATTGTAACAAATAACCGCATATGGGAGAACATTTAAAGGTGTTCATCAGGGTTTTCCGTTTGATGTGCTCTAATCATTTCCATCAGGGTTGCATGAAATCGTTCTACACTTGCATTGCTTTGAGGGTGATTTACACTTGAAAAAGTCAATTTGATGTCGTATAATATACACAAGTCTTTCATAGTATGATTATTAAATTCTCTTCCACTATCACAATGTATTCTTAAAGGTGTTCCGTAATATTGAAAGTATAATAAGAGTGTGTTAACTACTGACTTTGCAGATTTATCTTCTAATGGATAAGCCTGGGTAAATTTTGTAAGTTCATCTCGAATTGTTAAAGCATAGTTTTTATTTGGAATTTCCATAATGTCGATATTGATTCTTTCGAAAGGTGTTTTTGGTGTTTCAGTTAGAACTAATGGATTATTTAAATTTTGTCTGCAAATTTTAGTTTTTTGGCATGTTTCACATTGTTTCACATATTTTTCTACATCTGTAGTGATTCTGGGCCAATTATACTTTTCTCTAATTCTTCTTAAGGTTTCATTAATACCTCTATGTAAATTTGCCTTTCCATTATGATATTGATCTAGAATCAAGGGGATTTGATCTTGATCTGGGACCTGAACTATATCTTGGCATATTTGAAATTTAATTTCGTCATCATCTGCTAAAATGTATGACAACATTTCTTGGATTGGGAGATCTTTTTGTAATAGGTATGTTAAAGGTTTGGAAATTTTTGCAAAGTTAGGAATGAATCTTCTATAATAACCAGTTAGTCCAAGGAAAGATTTTATATCTTTAGGATTCTTTGGTTGTGGAAAATTTTGAACACATTCTACCTTTTCGGGATTCGGTTTAACTCCGTCCTTAGTAATTATATGTCCTAAATAAACGACTTCTTTTCTTAGAAACTCGCATTTATCGGGTTGAATTTTTAGGTTAGCTTTTTGTAATCTTTTAAAAATTTCCGTTAGTCTCATAATATGTTCGTGAATGGTTGCTGAGTATACAATGATATCGTCCATATATACTAGACATCTCTCGTTTTGAATACAAGTGGACTTTACTATATTTTTCTATTTTATTTTTGATATACATAATTTATTTTATATATTTTTCGGGTGGTCTACCCGAAGTATGACCTGAAAATTTCCTTTCAGGCGGTCTACCTGATTTGTGAGGATAAGGTTTAATTTCAGGAGGACGCAAAGCTTGTCCAAATACAATTTTAAATTTGTCGAAATTCTGTTTTTCGAATTCGCTTCTGAAATCTGGATGTGAAAAACAATTTCTAACTTCTTGATTTGAAACGTCAATATTTTTTGTAAAATTGTTCTCGTCAGGTTTTATTTTTGGAATGTCTGTATTTTTTGAGATATGCTTTTTGCTGGATTTTATTTCGAGTAATTTTATTTTCATAAATTTACATTCTTTAGGTGTGAGAAAATTAGAAATTTTAATTTTTTGTTCAGCAATCTTCGAGTTTAATTTTAATTCAGAACTTCCTTCTGTTTTCGAATCAACAAAAATATTTTCAAAAATGTTGGGTGTTTTTGGTTTTACTTTTGGGTCAATTTTGATTGGGGTTTCAATTATTTCTTCTTTCTGGGCTAACAGTATAGCCTCAACATTTTTCAAATCGCTTTTCATTTCAAATGGGTGTTCTATTATTTCACCTATCGAAATAATATTTTCTATTTTAGTGTTTATAATTAGAGGGACTTTCAAATTTTCTAGTGAAATTTGTTTTTCGATTTTGAAAAGAGGGACTTCTTTGAAATTTGTAATTAATTTTCGATTTTTAATGTCAACTATACCATCATAGTGTTCTAAAAAATCTGAACCTAAAAGTCCGTCGAATTCCATATCAAGATCGTGAATATAAATCTTATGCAAATCTATGTCGTTGAAAGGAATCATAACAGATTCTTTAATTACAATTTTTTCATTACTAATACCTTGTATAGACAAATTTTCAGGTGATCGATAATAAGTATATTTTTCTACGGCATGTGGTTTGAAAATTGAAATTCCCGCTCCTGTATCAACTAAAATTTTGAATTTCCCTGTAGAATCATTAATGTAATACAAATTATTGAGTTTACTGTATTTAAATAAATTTCTGGTAATTGTTGATTTGTGATGGGTTTTGAGATTGAGATTTCACTGTATTCGTGCAATTGATCTTCTCCGGTTGTTTGTCTCGTATTTCTAATAAATTCGTTTGCGTCGTAAGGTTGTTCATAATCTGATCGTCTGGAATTTCTTCCACAATAGGCGGTTTGTCTCGGTCTACGCGCTGGTAAAAATCCTGCGATTGTAATTCGTCTGAATAATCATATGATTCTGGTTCATAATGTTCATTAAACATATGATTCTGGTTCATAATGTTCATTAAAATGATGAGTTCTTTGATTCGGAAAATTCGGATTTTTCTGGATAACAGAAGGTCTTATTTGGTTTTGTTGAATGGGTCTCATTTGTGATGGATTTTGTTGGAATTGATTTCGTTGAAATTGTATTGGTTGTTGATTTGGAAATTGTTGTGTTCGAGTGTTCTGGTATACTGCTTGTGAGTTTTGGAATCTCTGAAAGTTTGGATTTGGATTCCTATTGAAATTTGGATTCGGATTTTGATAGAAATTAGGGCTTTGAATTGGGGTTTTGATTTCTATTAAAATTTGAATATTGGATTCGTGGATTAGTTGGTAATCTTCTTGGTTGAAAAGAAGTTGATCCTTTATTGTTTGAATTAGATTGTCCGAATTTTTGGGATTCAAAATAGGATAGTTGGAGTTCCTTTTTTATTCTAAGGGATGCTTCCACCATGTCTGTTGGGTTACTCGCACGAATAATATGTCCGAGTTTTGGTTCTAATCCGGTTAATAAAGTATTGAGTACCATTGATTCTATTAAATTAGATTGTGCCGCTTTTTGTGTTTGCGCCAAGTTCGATTTTTGAATACACGAAAGCATTTTTGCGTTATGTGTCTGTAATCTAGAAAAGAAAGCGAGAGCATTTTCGCCATTTCCCTGTTTTATATTTTGCAAATCTTGAATTAGTGATGTTAAATCTCGTGAATCACCGAAGTGTGCATTCAAAAGACTTTTGATATCCGTATACGTTTCTGGGTTTCGTGAATTTATCAATTGGGCTGCCTTTGATTTTAATTTATTTCTGATATGAATAGTCAAAAGAATTTTTTGTTGACCTATTGCCATACGTTGGGCATGATCACAAGAATTCAAAAAGGTACTTAAGGAGATTGGATCTCCGTCATATTCGGGTACAATTGAAAATATTTCTGAAAGTCTATAAGGTTCGATTTCGGGAACATTTTCGTCTTGGTCATGAACATTATCATGATCATTGTCATCAGAGATAGACATTGTGAATGAAACTTGGGTGAAATTGGGTGAAAAATGGGGTATGTCACTGTTTGGGATGGACAAAACAGAACTTTCTTAAAATTAATTATTAGTTTCAGTTGTACTGCTGAATTTAATTCATACAGCTGAAATCTAATGACTAGGAAAGATGATTCTATGTTACTTACAATTATTTTCCTACTGCTAGGCGACAGAAGATGAAATCCTTTCTACTGTGTGAGCGTAACTACCCTGGGATGAGCCTCGTTTTGCGTGTTTCTCAGAGCCACAGAGACCGTCTTCTCGTCTTGCGTTGGGTTCTTGCTTCTTGAAGGTTTGGAAACCACCACCCTGGTATTTCGGGGTGTTGTAGAAATCCGCACGACTGCGCCAATTTGTTAAAGTGGATTTGTTGAAAACTTCTTTTTAAAAACTTTTATTTTATTATAATATAAATACAATTTTACGGGTATGAAAATACACGGACGACTAAGGGAATAGAAGTCAATTTTACGGGTATGAAAATACACGGACGACTATGGGAATAGAAGTCAATTTTACGGGTATGAAAATACACGGACGACTATGGGAATAGAAGTGACGCTCCTCTGATCGGGACATCCTTTTATAAGTTCGGAAATGCTGATGCAGAACTGCGTCTTGTTTACGATTCTGGATGCTTCTTGGGGCCCAGGTGTCTGGATGCTGACTATGCTGTCCTTCTTAACCTTGCAACATTGTTGCATACTACGTCGCCAATAACTGCGTAGAATACGGTGATTTTTCGATATAACATAGATATAATTATAAAACTCAAGTGTAATTCAGTTAAATAAACACAAACAAATAATTGATATTCAGTAAAAGCTTCATATCTGAACAGCCATTCTCTGTATTGCTCATATTTGATATAGTGTTGCCAACTGTCATAATCACTGTCATATATTCAATTGTTTGTCACGATAGAAGTAGAGCGCAGGCCCCAAATAGAAAATAGAGAATCCTTGGAAATTTTATAAAGGGTATATTGACTCATGGATAATAACTGATAGATGTCGTGAACAAAAATACAAATATTATGATTGACTTTCATTTTGGAAGAAAAAATAACAGATATTCAACTTCTGATGAGAGTTCTGTGTAGCGCTCGGCGAATTCTACAAAATACGTCGATCGAGTTTTATCGAATAAATAAAACTTTTCATTTTATCAGCTATTATAAGGTGCAAAATTCGACAAACCACATTTCGAATGAAGACAGAAAGGAATCTCAGAACAGTTCTCATAGGAGTACTGAAAAAATTTAATCTTTTCAATTTTTAATTTATCAGTTATCATAAGGTGCAAATTTGAAAAACCCACCTTTAGAATGAAGACAGAAAAGAATCTCAGAACAGTTCTGATGGGACTTCTGAGTAGCACTCGGCGAGTTCTACAAAATACGTCAATCTAGTATTATCGAAAAAATAAAACTTTTCAATTTATCAGCTATCATAAGGTACGAACTTCGAAAAACCACATTTCGAATAAAGACAAAAGAACAGTTCTTATAGGAGTTCTGAGTAGCACTCGCTGAGTTCTACAAAATATATTCATCAAGTTTTATCGAAAAAAATACACTTTTCAATTTATTGGCTATCATAAGGTGCAAAATTTGAAAAACCCACCTTCAGAATGAAGACAAAAAGGAATTTCAAAAAAGTTCTGAGGAGTTCTGAGTAGAACTCGACGAGTTCAACGAAATGTGTTATTCGAGTTTTATCAAAAAATAAAACTTTTCAATTCATCAGCTATCAAAAGGTGTAAAATTCGAAAAAAAAAACATTTTGAATGAAGACAGAAATAATCTCAGAAAAGTTCTGATGGAAGTTCTGAGTAGTACTCGGTGAGTACTTGAAAATATGTTCATCCAGTTTTATAGAAAAACCAAAATTTTCAATTTATCAGCTATTATAAGGTGCGAAATTCGAAAAAAAAACATTTCGAATGAAGACAGAAAATAATCTCAGAACAGTTCTGATGGGAGTTCTGAATAGCACTCGGCGAGTTCTACATAATACGTTATTCTAGTTTTATAAAAAAATAAATTTTCATTTATGTATCATAAGGTGCGAAATTCGAAAAACCCACCATTTCGAATGAAGACAGAAAGGAATCTCAGAACACTTCTTCTGAGAGTTCTGAGTAGTACTCGATGAGTTCTACGAAATATGTTTATCCAGTTTTATCGAAAAAAACAAAATTTTCAGTTCATCAGCTATCATAAGGTGCGAAATTCGAAAAACCCACCCTCAGAATGGAGTCTCAGAACAGTTCTGATGGAAGTTCTGAGTAACACTCGACGAGTTCTACAAAATATGTTAATCGAGTTTAATCGAAAAAATTAAACTTTTCAATTTATTAACTATCATAAGGTGCGAAATTCGAAAAACCCACCATTAGAATGAAAACAGAAATGAACCTCAGAACAGTTCTGATGGAAGGTCTGAGAAGTACTCAGCGAGTTTCACAAAATACGTCGATCGAGTTTTAACGAAAAAATAAAACTTTTCAATCTATCATAAGGTGCGAAATTAAAAAAATCCACATTTCGAATGAGGACAGAAAGGAATCTCGAACAGTTCTGATGGGAGTTCTGAGTAGCACTCAGCGAGTTCTACAAAATATGTGGATCGAGTTTTATCGAAAAAATTAAACTTTTCAATTCATTAACTATCATGAGGTGCGATATTCGTAAAATCCACCTATAGAATAAAGACAGAAAGGAATTTCGAACAGTTCTGATGGCACCTGAGTAGCACCTTTCGATTCTACAAAATATGTTGTCGAGTTTTATCGATTAAGGGTGGGTATTATAAAACTATTTCGACAGATAACTAGAAGTTAACTTGTGGATGACGTCACATGTCAAAGTTAACTTCAAAATGTAGCAGTTAACTTTATCGGGTGGAACGGGTGTCGGTTAAAGTTAACTTTGTAGAAAATGGTGGTTTTCGATTGTCGACAATTCTCCTGCTCCTGTCAATATTGCATATATATGAGTCATATAACCTCAATTTTATTGTTTTGATTTTTCGTTTTCGCAAAATGTTAGCAAACGATATCCACGTTATTTTTGAGGAACTTTTGACCGATGATGAAGAAGATGCTGTGAATATTGTTGAAGCCCCTCGGCGACAAAGGATATTTAGGAATCGGTTAGACCATTTCACCTTGTGGAAGAAAACATAATTTAAAAACCGATTTCGACTATCAAGAGAGTCTGTACGCTTGGTAATGGGGCACTTTGAAGCAAATTTACAAAGACCAACTAATAGGTCAGCATTTCTAGTACCTATTTTAATTCTTGTAGAATTATACATATTTTTAGAAATCATCCTATATAGCCAGTAACACAAGTGTTGATTACACTCAGATTTTATGCAACTGGTTCATTCTTGGTAGTTGCTGGAGATTTTGGAGGTATTCACAAGTCAACTGCTAGCAGTGTTATTAGAAAGGGCACATGGGAAATTTTGTTATCCCTATTTACATAAAAATGCCAGACTTTTTGTGTAGTGTTATTCATTTCAAGACTCTAGTGAAGTGGTGTATTTAAATCTTAAGACAATATCATTTGCGAAAACTCTCTTTGAAGGAGACAAAGTATGCTCTAAATTGCTTGCAAAAAATCTTTTCGGAGTTTCTGTAAGCTTAGTGAAGTCATCGGGATTTATTTTGAAGAAATGTTACACATTATTACTTGTGAATGTTCGAATTAAAAAATAAAACTAACAAAAACAGTTTTTTATTTCATTTAAAACAAACAAGATGGTGTGAAAATGTGTCCTTATCACCTAGATAAACATATATAGTCACTCTTTTCCATACTGTATGAATAATCTTCGGTATGTCGAATAATATATCTTTTTCTCTTCTCAAGTTTCTTTTTTTTTCTTCTCAACTCTCTTCAAAGGTTCTCTTCTTCACTTTTTTCTTGGCACACACACACAATAGTCAACATAATATTCACCAGGTAAACCAGAATTTCATCGAATCAACAATCACAAGAGATTCACAAGTTTTAAGTGTACAATGGCTAAAATCATATTAACATTAATGTTTAAAAGTAAACAATGTGTCATCACCTAGATATACATGTAGTGATATTCACTAAAATGACTTTTTAAAAATAAACTTTATTTTATACTTTGGTTACAAAAAATGATTTTGAATATGACAACTATTCGAAGTGCAAAATGGAAGTTTGAGATAGAAGTGACGTTCTTCGGTTCTTGGGATCCTCTTATAGATGCGGTGGTGCTGACTCAGAACTGAGCCTTGTTTACGGCTTCTGGAGCGCAGGTGGATAAATGCCGACTTGGCTTTGTCCTATTTGCTCTTGCAACAATGTTGCAACTACGTTGTGGAATTACTGCGTAGAATGCCTGGATTTTTGGATATAACATACATTCCATTCCATACTGTATGAATAATTTTCGGTATGTTGAATATATCCTTTTTTTCTCTTCTTAACTTTGTTTTCTTTCCTCACAACTCTCTATGAAGGTTCTGTTTTTCACTTTTATCTTGCCCACAGACGATACAGTAAGATTTTTTGGGAAGGGACTGGATTCTTCTTCAAGAGCCCATCGTCTGTCTAAAAACTCCCTCAATCCTAGATTAGTCTGCACCAGAACGTTACGTTAATTTTCTCATTGAAAATGATGAAAACTTATTCCAGTACAACAGGATCGTTTTGCCAAGAGAAAAATTGTAGGTTACCTTTTTGCCTTCTTCTTCTTTTTATTTAAAAAATGGTACCTTTATAAAACTGACATTTTGAAGCTCAAGTTAACTTGACCGATAAAATTAAAGTTAACTTCAAAACATGCTTATAATACCGGCCCTAAACAAAACTTTTTAATTTATCAGCTGTCATAAGGTGCAAAATTCGAAAAACCCACATTTTAAATGAAGGCAGAAAGGAATCCCAGAACAGTTCTGATGGAAGTTCTAAGTAGTAGGTACTCGGCGAGTTATACAAATTTTATTTATGAGCTTTATTGAAAAACCAAAACTTTTTCATTTATCAGTTATTATGAGTTGCTGAATTCAAGAAATTAACATTTTGTATGTTCAATATCAATTGAACTCGTCTTCAACTGAGGGATATCGCACCATTCTCCAAATATGAAAATGATTCGATTCGTCTCTCTGGCCACAATATATTATTTAAGCGTCGGGAGAGTTGAGCGTTTTTTGTTCAAATTCGAAGATATTTAATTGACGCGCACAGGCACACGTGTTCACGAGATTTTATTATCTAATATACAAATCGTTCGGCTATTATCGGTGCTTTTGCTCAATTCATTGAATAATGTTTGCGACTGCTGAACATGCTGACCCCTCAGCTGGTTGAATATTTTGCGAAAATCATCATGTCGAGTTTCCGTCCCTCAATGGTAGCAAAGTAGGTAGATGTAACCAGTCTCACCTGGTGACTGTCCGTTTTTGCGTTCACATAATATCACTACAGGCATGCTCTCAAAGGGTTCGTTTTGCATTCGAATTGTTGATTGCATGCCAAATTGCGCCTTCAATGATCTCGTTGAATTTGGTATGAAGGTTCCTCGGGAAGGCGCTTGACAATTCGTCAATACCTAGTTAATTATATATAGTTGTGTTTTCCACCATGAAAAAAAAAAACATTTATCGTTGTTGGTTCATTTGTTGCTTTTAATTGGTAAGATTTTTTTTTACCAAAATCAGTCAAAATACCTACAATGCGTGAAAAGTCAAAGTTAACACAAATATTGTTGCAACCATAGCCATCCTGACCTATTATTTTTTGTATATGGAACATAACAAAATCTAACAAAATCTAACAAAAATCGGAAATTGTTACATCTAGATATAGGAAGTTTAACATTAAAACTAGTCCAGCGTATATTTCTTCTTTGACGTATGTCATCAATGCGCATGAAAAGTTAAAAATGAATCAAAACCGATTTAGTATATTGTGTCATTGTGCGAGGAAATGTGTTTATGACATCAAAAAATGATCTATAGAATACCACACCAAAGTTCGATAAAGTAGAAAATAATTGTCCAGATTTCTTTCTAAAACTTGTTGCCATTTGGCAAACAAGTTTTCGAAAATCTGTCGAATTATTTTCACTTATTCTCACTCTCTTGTGATATTACAACTGAAAATAACACTGACGACGTCAGATTTGACTGAATATCAGTTCTGACGTCTGTCATCAATTTGCAATAATTTGTATGAAAATCGCAAAAATAATCAAAAAATTATATTATAGAAAGGGTGTATGTGATTGTATACAGAATACCACACCAGAGTTTGATAAATTGGATAATAATTTTCCAGATCTTCTCTCAAACTTGTTGCCATTAGGCAATAGACACTCGATCCATTCGGGCTCTCGTGTCTATTGCCTGGAAACAAATTTCGAGGATCTGTCAATTCTTTCAATTTATTCTCGCTTCTCTTTGATATAAGAACTGAAAATATAACTGCTGATGTGGCAACAATATTTAGAAATTCGAGTTGTGGATTTTGACAATGATTGTTAAAAATGTTTGTTCAATTTTCCGAAATATAACGGATAATCCGAATAAAAGATTTGTTCATGTTATCAGCAGCACAACATGAGTGTTACCAATCAAAATCACTCACGCACTTATGTAACACGGTTTCCCTCTAATCGTTTGAATTCGGTAGTTTATTTTGGTGTTTTCGATCATTTTTAACTCTATATAAATGGACGAAAAAAAAAAGTGCGTAAAATAAACACGAATTTTTTGACAATCCAGTTTTTCCATATATTTTTCTCTGGAAATTACTGGAAAGGCTTATTATGATCCAAAATCTTTACGAATAGAAATAAATGATTTTAATTCTATTTTTTACTCTTAATATCGAACATATAAGTAATGCGACCTTCGAGTCTTGGCATTTGATGAGAGAATTTCATTAATATTCGAGTAACCTAGCCATTTTATCTAATGCGTCCACAATTATATGGAACTCTCCCTGTTAGCTTGGAGCAATCAAGTTTTTCCATTTGGAGGACTATCCAGTGACTATACGTGACTGATAGCTACATAAACTTGTCGCATCTTCCTCATTTTTCTAGTGACTTCTTTTTTTTTACTATCGAGCTAGCCTTATCGTAAAATAAGTTTTCAGTCTAGCCCGTAAGAAAAAAGGGACACATTAGTCAATTATGGAGTCCATTCGGCTTGAATACTTAGATTATATTATATTTACAACTTTTATTTGGATTTTTTTATTATCTATATAAGCGAGACTGTACTCCTCCCCCTAATAACCACCCTCAGATCTTTCAATCGCAAAGAAAGGATCGAAAATCCACTCTGACAAAACATTATACTATGGAAGAATCCTTTCGCTCCACTTTTGTGAAAAAAATA
The DNA here is from genome assembly GCA_018342105.1 of Gonioctena quinquepunctata. NCBI lineage: Eukaryota > Metazoa > Arthropoda > Insecta > Coleoptera > Chrysomelidae > Gonioctena > Gonioctena quinquepunctata. The sequence goes on from JAFIRS010005489.1 coordinate 34,483, forward strand.
GTGCTCATATAACGGCTACTTCTATTATTTATTTATTTCCTCTTGGTACAGAAATATTACAGACAACGCACGTGATCGAATAATCTTACTTCCCTCCATTTTTTTATGCAAAAAATCGTCTTTAGGTCGCCTTTTTTTTTCAGGAACAATAATATTTATTTGTTTTCACCTGCTACAGAAAGATAGAGATTGCAAATGGATATTTTTTGTCAGTTGATTCGTTGTTGTGGTACATCCAAAGAAATATTTTTTTAAATTCAGTGCATTAGAATAAAACCTTTATTTTAAATATTTTGGTCCTAAAGCAAGCTGCTATCTTGAATTTTTGAATGTTGACAATGTAATGATAATATCCGACCTCAAAACCAATTTTCAATAGAATAGGACCATGGTCACAATGCTCGTCCGCCATCTTTTGACAAGAAAATCATAATCTCCGTCCCCAAAAACCCCTTCATACCAATTTTGAATAGAATCGGACCATAATCACAAATCTCATCCGCCATCTTGAATTAAGGAATTTTGACAAAAAAATCATAATATCCGTCCCCAAAAACCCTCCCATACCAAATTTGAACCGAATCGGACCATAATCACAAATCTAGTCCGCCATATTGGAGCCGCAATTTGTTTTTTAATATGTTAACAAGTATATCACAATTGGGTTGCCTGAAAAATTGTTCACAAGCTTTTATTCAGCTTCACCATTTCCCTGTGTCTGTAATCAAATCTTAATTTGATTAATTTCCAGTCATATGATTAACTTGGAATTGGGCAGGTGTTCATGATAACTTAGTTATCGAAATGCGCATATAGGTGTGAAGTGAGTTAGTGTGGTGAAGGGGTTATTTGTGAGATTCTTGATTGCGTCCATCCAATCTTCAAGATTAATGACGTATCACAAAAAAAAACAATTATATTCTTAGTGATTTTGGTTCTAAAAAAATCAGGATTATTTTTCTCAAAAATAATTATTTTGATTTCGGCTTCAGATAAATAATTTTCGTACAGTCAGATAATTTGTTTCATTGGAAATCCCAAATGCCTGCGATTTAGTCTTGAATAGAAAAAAACTGAAAAACGATTTATTTCACAAGTGAGGAACATATGCCATATAATTGAATGATTATTTTTCCAATACCTATTTGAATAGTCATTATAGAAATACGATTACCTGAATAAATTATTATAATTGTACCCCATATTTCATTACTTCAAAGAATGAAAATATTTAGTATGATAGGATTGCCGTTCAGTAGTAAAAAGAAAGAATGGAACCATTGGATGCATGCTCTCAATGTGCAAGTTATGCACTCAAATTGTCGACTGCATGCCAAATTGTGCCTCCAGTGATCATTTTGTAGTTTGAAGGACACCTGATTATGGTTTTCCGTATTTATTTCCATTTCATCTTTTATGGAGTGGCTAAATTACATATAAAAAAAAACACATTTTTTTTTCTGAAATATTTATTTTTATTCCGTCTTTAGATGAATAATTTGTGTACTCTCAAATGATTTGTTCCATTGGAATTTCCTGGTGGCTGTGTTGTAGTTATAAATGAAAATACTTGGGAATTTGAATTATTTCGTGAATGAAAAACATATGTCAAATATTCGAATGTCTTATTTTTCGAATATAATTCGATTTAGATGATTATTATGACAATACGATTATGTTTCATTATGAATTCATATTCATTACTTCTCAAGAATTACAATATTTAGTTTGATAAGATTGTCATTTAGCAGTGAAATAGAATGAAACCAGTGAGGCTTCTCAATATACACCTTATGTACTCAAATTGTCGACTGCCTACCAAATTGCGCCTTCAATGATCACGATGGAGTTCGAAAGATGCCCGCTAATGATTTTCTGTATTTATATCCATTTAATCTCTTATGAAGTGGCTGAATCACCAAGGTCTTTTTCGTGGGTTCAGTGTTTTATATTCGCCAAAAAATCCTAAATATTTTTTCTCAAATATTTATTTTGATTTTGTATTCAGATTATTTGAATAAAACATCCTAAGAATTTGAATTATTCCAGGAATGGAGAACATATGCCAAATTTCAAATGACACATTTTTTTAATTGAATTCCATTCAAATTGTCATTTTAGATATACGATTAGTTGAATGAATAATCATGAATTCTGAGTACTTCTCAAGGATATTTGGTGTATAGGATTGCCATTCAGTAGTGAAAAGAAGAATGGAACCATTGAAGGCACGCTCTCAATGGGCACGTTATGCACTCAAATTGTCGACCCCATTTAAAATTGTGCCTCCAATGATCAGGAAGTTTGGAAGATATCAGCTTATGATTTTCCGTATTTATCTCCATTTCATTTGTTAGGGAGTGGCTGAATCATCAAGGTCTTTTTTGTGGGTTTAGGAGGTATCACAAAAAAATCAGTCCTATTCTCAGTGCCTTTTATTAACCAAAAAAATCTGAAATATTTTCCTTTGAAATATTTATTTTGATGTTGTCTTCAGATAAAGAATTTTTGTACTAGAATAATTTGTTTCATTGGGATTCCTCAATGGCTGCTTTTGAGTATTAAATGAAAATCTAAATTATTCCACGAATGAAGATCGATTTGCATAGTTATTGTAGATATATGATTAGATAGATAAATCATCATAAATGCACCTCATATTGAGTACTTCTCAAGAACTACAATATATAGTGTGATAAGATTGTGGTGAAAAGAAGAATGGGACAATTGGAGGCATGCTCTCAATATGCACGTTATGTACTGAAATTGTTGACTGCCTGCCAAATTGTGCCTCCAATGATCACGAAGGAGTTTGAAAGATATCCGCTTATGATTTTCTGTATTTATTTCCATTTCATCTCTTATGAAGTGGCTGAATCACCAAGGTCTTTTTCGTGAATTATCAACAAAAAAATTAGTCGTATTCTCAGTGCCTTTTATTCGCCAAAAATTCATAAATATTTTTTTCTCAAATATTCATTATGAATTCAGATAAATAATTTTTGTACTCTCGAAAAAAATTTTTCATTGGGATTCCTCAATGGCTGCTTTTGAGTATTGAATAGAAAAAGCCTAAAATTTTTAATTATTCATGGAATGAATAAGAACTTATTTTTTGAATGGAATTCGATTTAAATAGTCATTATAGATATACGATCAGCTGAATAAATTATCATGAATGTACCCCATACTAAGTACTTCTTAAGAATATTTGGTGTATAGCATTGCCATTCAGTAGTGAAAAAAAAAGTGGAATCATTGCAGGCACGCTCTCAATGTGCACGTTATGCACTCAAATTGTCGACTGCATGTAAAATTATGCATCCAATGATCACGATGAAGTTTGGAAGATCAGCCTATGATTTTCCATATTTATTTTAATTTCATCTCTTATGGAGTGGCTGAATCACTCTTTTTGTGGGTTCAGGAGGTATCACCAAAAAAATCAGAGTCGTATTCTCAGTGCCTTTCATTGGCCAAAAAATTCGGAAATAATTTTCCCTCAAATATTTATTTTGATTTTGTCTTCAGATAACTAATTTTTGTACTCCCGAATAATTTGTTCATTGGGATTCCTCAATGGCTGCTTTTGAGTATTAAATTGAAACAACCTGAAAATCTGAACTATTCCATGAAAGAAGATCGATTTGAATAGTTATTGTAGATATATGATTAGCTGGATAAATCATCATTAATGCACCTTATATTGAGTACACTTCTCCAGAATCACAATATTTAGTGTTATAGAATTTTGGTGCAAAGAAGAATGGAACAATTCGGAGGCATGCTCTCAATATGCACGTTATTTACTCAAATTGTCGACAGCATACCAAATTGTGCCTCCCATGATCACGTTGTATTTTGAAAGATACATATTTCATTTCCATTTTATATCATATGAAATGGCTAAATCGAGGTATTTCGTTGTGGGTTAATAACGTATTAAAAAAAAAGTCGTATTCTCCTGATCTTTTTCGCAGAAAAATCTGAAATATTTGTCTCTAACATATTTATTTTGATTTCATCTTCGGTTGAATATTTTTTTACTGAATTATTGTGATTTGTTGAAATTTATCAATGGCTACGTTTGAGTCTTGATTGTAAAAAACCTGAAAATCTGAATGATTGGACAAATGAACAACATGCTGATTATTCCAATAACTCAATTTTTGAGTTTTATTCGATTTGAGTAGTCAAGACAATTATCTGACTGAAGCATAATACATATACCACATATTCATTACTCCTCGAAAAATACTTCATAATTCAATATCAACTGTGATAAGATAGCCATCTAGTGGTGAGAGGCATAACAAATCATTATGAAATGATTTAGCCTAGCTTTGAACCCAATGGACCCGCCCTCCGACCAATCACAATAGACTAATGCTGCCAAAGTGTCGCTTAAAAGACACACTTTGCACGCGAAGAGTCAACTGCATGCCAGTTTGCGCCTTCAATGGTCCCGTTAGATGAACATATATATATATATATATATATATATATATATATGTATATATATATATATATATATATATATATATATGTAAATTTTTATTCATCACTTGAAACTCCTGTACATAACAGAATCATACATTACATACCAAAAGCCTATTGGACTAGTAAAAAGAATAGAAGTGGTTAAAGTCAAAATAGGTGTGTGGTAGACAATACATATACAAAATATACACAAATACATTACAATACACTTTGAAATTTTGTTAAATCACATTTTTAAGAATTCGTTTATAGAGTAAAATGTTACTCAAAAGATATTCATTTAACTTTGTTTTAAAACTTCTTTCACTTTCTACATTTCCAACAAGATCAACAAATTTGTTATAGAATTTTATTTGTTGGTAGGTATGAGAGGCCTGACCGACGGTGAGTCTGGAGTAGGGCTGATTACGTCTGTCATAATTATGTAAATCACTTTTCCTCATTAAGTTATTGTTATTTTGAGTCATGTTTAGAGAGAGAGAGAATATACTTTATTATCATAAGAAACCAAATTCTTGTTGACAAAGTTTGCTTACATCTAAAAGTTTTAAGATATGTTTAGTACATACTGGTCAATGATTAATATAAAGTAATAAGATAATATGTCAGTTTCCTACTAGTTAATATGTAAAAATGTAAATATGTAAAAAACATGTATAAATAAAATAGACAGCATATACAATATAAAATAGACAGCAAATACAATATAAAATAGACAGCGAATACAATATAATATAATTACACAAACAAACAGACATTGTATAGACTAGCCGATAACAAATAAATAGGATATTGTAAAGTGTTAGAATGTGTCCGAATAAAGTTCCTGTAAATTATAGTAAGGTTTATTTAACAGCAAGTTTTTTACGGATTTTTTAAAAATGTTCAAATTGGCTGTGTTTTTGATATAGGTAGGTAGATGATTGTACATCTTGCAGCCATTGTAAATAATAGAATTTTTTTTTCAGTGATGATTTAGGAAGTGGCAGACTTACGTTTATAGCTTGTCGAGTGACATAATGTGAAGGAAGTTTGTTAAAGCGTGTTCAGATGTTTCCTAATCAAATACGGTTTCAATATAAAGATTGCTATTACCAGTAAGTATTTTTAATTTAATGAATAAAGGCTTACATGAGTCACAGAAATTTAGCTTTGCACATAAACCTAAGCCCTCTTTTTTTAAGAACAAGAATACTGTTCATGCAGTTATCATTACATGCACCCCAGAATGGGATGCATTCCTGAGATGAGACTCAATTAGGGAATAATAAGGACTCTAGCTGCACACGATCCCAACTCATTAGAGACAATCTTGACTGAAACACCCAGACGATATTTTTTTCCTCAAGGCCAGAATGTGATCCTCGAATCTCAACTTCGTATCAATAACCAATCCTAGAATTTTGTGTTGAATTTATTTTCAATAACATTTGACCAAGGGGTAAGTCATCAAGTAAGCATCGGAAGGTTATTAAGTTGGTTTTGAAATATTGAGTACAAGCGATTAGAGTCACCCAAACTTTAATACTGTTGACATCATTATATATCACCTCTTTGAGTTCACTCACTATTCTTGGACAAATTATTGTGGTGTCATCAGCGAATAGTGTAAACTTTCCAGATATGTTTATATTTGACAAATCATTAATATACAACAAAACAGAACTGGGCCCAATACTGAGTCCCTGGGCACTCCACAATTTATAGAAGATTTTGATGATCTTGAGGAGGTTACTACTATCTGGCTGCGATTTGATAAGTCGATTTTACCCAATTCATTGTTACTCCTCTGAAACCGTAACACTCAAGTTTCTGCAGCAGTATTTCATGATTTACGCAGTCGAAGCTTTAGACAAATCACAAAATACTGCTGCCGCAACATCACCATTGTTGAGTTCAGTATATACTTCATAGAGGAAGGAAAATATAGCATCATTTGTATTTTTACCGGATTGAAAGCCAAATTGTTGTTTGCTGATGATACCATTTTAATCAAGAAATCCATTATTCTTTTTTTCACTAATTTTTCTATTATCTTGGCAATTGTGGGAATTAGAAATTGGTCGAAAATTTGCCGGATTCTCGTGTGTCTCCCCTTTATGGAGAGGAATTACAAGTGATGTTTTTTAAAAGTCAGGAAATAGCCATCCGAAGCGAATCATTAATCAGACTTGCAAAATGCTGAGAACATTGTCTGGGAGATTTTCGAAGATTCTGCAGAAATTTCATCGATTCGAGTTTCTTGTTATGTATTGACTTTATAACTGTTTTTAGTTCCTGAAGATCTGTATCATAAAGTAGAATGCTATCCGCAATTCTTACGTTTGAAAGGTAATCAAGTGGATTTTTATCGGACGATAGTTTGTCCGTTAACTTCTCAGCTACTGAGCAGTAGTATTCGTTTAGAGTGTTAGGATTTAGGGAAATTTGATGTGTATTTGAAATTTTTCCTCTGAGCTCATTAATAATACCCCAACATTCCTTAGGTTTGTTTGCAGCTTGCTCAATTCTGTTTTTGTAGTATAGATCTTTGGCTAGCCTCAACATTTTCCTGTAAATCCTACGGTAATTGCAGAAGTAAGAGTGAAAGAGATGATTATCAGTAAATTTTCTGATATAATGCAAGGACCGTAAGTTTTTTGAAGATGTTTTGATACCTAGAGTTAACCATTTTTATTCTGCTTAATTTTTATATTCTGTAATGGAAATGAGCTATTAAAAATGTGTATAATTACATTATAGAATGCAAAGAAACTATCAATCTTATCCATTAAGAACCAGTCATTATTTAGGCATGAGGATAAAAATCTTTCGTAATTTTTTTTGTGATATACTCTGCCGGTTTTTGTTTGTTTTTTTTTTTTCGGAATTGATTTGAAATGTGCAAATGATTGCTTCATGATCTGATAGACCTGATGGTATAATTACAGTAGACACAGTTTCATCATCAAAGTTACTGCACACATAATCTATAATAGTTTGAAGAGTGCAGCGTTATACGGGTAGGAGTGTCTATGTGCATGGTGATATTAAAGGAACTCATAATGTTTGAAAGAGACTGGGTAGCTTCCGAGTTCTCATCAATGAAATTTATGTTGAAGTCACCGGTTAGAATAATTTTGCTATTGGGAGGAAGTCTATAAAGCAGGGATTCTAATTTAAACAGGAATAGATTTATGTCAGATGTTGGGGATCTGTAGATACAGAGTATGTAAATATTAATTATTTTGCAGTGAATCATAGAACACTCAAATATTTTATCTTCCAGCAAGTCATTCAGAATATCAATATGTTTGAAGTCATAGTTTACAAATGCAGAGTTATGAATCAGGATCATAGATCCACCATGTATCGTGTTAGTTCTAGAATAAGCTGCTAAAGTTGTGTAATTAGATATATGACATCGTTCACCAAGTTCAAGCCAGTGTTCTGTTAGCAGGACAATGCCGGGATAGTCTATGTGTTCTAAAAGCACAAACAATTCATCCGTTTTATTAGCGTACCGATTGAATATTCAGTAAGAGTATAGTAATGTTAGATGTAGGGTTATGTAGTACACTTTGAGTTAGGTTAGATTTATGTTTTGAGGATCGGGACGAAAAAAATTTTCATTGATAGTTTCATTGTTTATGTGGTTTCCATTACTTTCTTCCCTTTGAATTGACTGCAAGGTTTCATTAAAAATACTATCATCGTTAACACTATAGTTATCTACATAAGAAGGGCCATTTAATTTTATTGACTTTAACACTATGTCAGTATATTTTTTCAACTTGATATATTCTGTTATTTCACTAACGACTTTGAATTTGCTTCCTTTTTGTTTTGAATCCACAATCAAGTTAACCGAGTAATTTCTATTTGAATGAGAAAATCGCTTGATGGATTTCCTAATGATCCTATATATAACATTATCTGCTGGGACATAACATTCAGAGACTAATATCAAATTTGTTATCTTACTAATTCTAAGCAGATTCCTTAAGGCAATATTTAAGGTTTTGTGTTGCTTATATTTCTAGAACTGAACATTACTAAAATGTAATCCGTTTGTCCATATGTAATCGCATGATCGAAAATGTCCCTTGTTAAATCTGATAGCTCAATACGGCACGATTTTCTTTTGCACTATATATTTACCTTGAATAATGTGTTGATCTAAAACCGGTGGAAAATTGTTAGCATATTCATCACCAAGAACGAGAATTTGATTCATTTTTGTCTTATGTAATTCCTGATGATTCATCTTAGCTGGTAGGACGCCTCCAGAATTCGCCGGTGTCTGTAGTGATGTAGACATTTCCTGGTTACCAGTGGAATTTTCAGGTTTATTTCCTTTTGAAGATTACTTTTATTTTTTATTTTGGGTGAGTTTACTGCTTTCGGAGTGTATTAACATTGATTTCAGCTGCTAAAGGGATAATGTTAGATGTTCTAGTCCGAGAAATATTATCATCTAATGTTTTGCTTTTACTGATTCAATGGGAATATTCTCGATTTCCAGTGATTTAGAAGATATAGTGCGTTTTGAAGGAATTTTTGTTTTTTACAACTGGTTGCCTTAGTTTAATTTTTTATTTTTATTATTTATTATTTTATTATTTTGTTTCCGCTGTTAGTAATTTCTTCAGTTGTCTGAACTGCAGTCAATTTTAATTCCTTTTCCAGTTTCTGTCATTGATCCTTTATCTACGCCTCTGGGGTGCTGAATATTATCTGTCACTAACTCTGTTCTAGTAGACTTGTCAGCATAAGTCATAGGGATCGTGTCCATTGATGAACATATGTTCTTGTCAGTTTTTGCCTCTATCTCGGCGTTTAGATTTTGTAGTGTTTTCAACTGGTTCTTTAGACTGTTTATCATTTCTTGTTGTTCAGCAATTTGGAGGTTTAGGCTGGATTCCATTTCTATTGATTCGCGATTGATCAGTTCTAATTCGCGTTTCATTTTTTCCATGTGATTGTCCTTCAAGCTGTTGTCAGAGATGAGGTCGGTAATGGTTTCTTCTAAGATGCTCAATTCCATCTCGTCCTTCTTTTCAATATTGGCTAGCTCACCACAACAAATAATATGATTTTCTTTTAGCATCCTAACTTTTCCCAGCATTCTATGTAGACAACTTTTATGAAGTATATTATGACACTTTATGCAGATATAATGCAAAAAAGGTTTATTTTTACAACACTTAAAACCTGATTTTTCGTAGCACTGGTTCATTGTCGAGTTGCTCATTCGAACCTTGAATTTTGCCTAATTTCACTGGACTAGTACACCTGTGTTTAATTGCAAGTTCCTATCACTCGAACCTTGAATTTTGCCTAATTTCACTGGACTAGTACACCTGTGTTTATATTGCAAGTCCTATCACCACTTTTTACTGTATTTTTTTTTATAACTAGTTGCTTCTCTGCAGCACTTCAGATTGCAACTATGCACTTGTTCATGATTGTTTATCAAAAGTATTATTACCAGATGGTAGGATGCAATTTGCCTCACAGTTTGATATTAGATACTGAGTTTGATTTACTTTCTATCCTAGGTAATTTGGCAAAATTGTGAGGAGCAATAAAATAGTGTTTCACGTTTTTGTGAGATAACTGAATAAGAAGATATATGAAGTGATGGCAATGTCATTATTTCTAACTGAATAAATATTTTTTGACAAGACTCTTGAGGGCGGTACCCCTCTCATGCATCGTATAATTATTTTCTGCATAGTGAATGCTTTATCTAAATGAGCTGATGCCCCCCAAAATTTGAGGCCATAGAACAGTATTGATTGAGCCAGACCAAAATATGCAATATTCAGAATATTTATTGAGGCAGTGTTTATTAATTGTCTGATAAGAAAACACACAGCTCAATTTAGACACAATGTTATCAATGTGTTTTTCCCATTTCATTTTGTTATCAAGGGTAACTCCCAAGATTGTAATTAACTCTTCTATGATGTCCATTCAATCTCACTAGACTATTAAAATTCTGCAGGTGTTTTCCGTAGTGAAGACATGAAGACAGTTTTATTGTTGTTGATTATAAGGCCATTGCTCAGGCAATATTGATGAAATTATTCTGCACTCCAGTTTGCTTTAGAAACAGAGTCCTGGGATTTTCCATTGACACAAAAATTTGTATCATCTGCATAAGCTACTATCAGATTTGGAGTCTTACAGGATATCACTATATCATTCATAAATAGTTCAAAGAGTTAGAGTAAAAGTACTAGAACTGGCAATTACTTACTTTGATCATAATAAATTATTCTCAGGTTAACAATCGGAAAAATCCATATGATGAGGACAGTAAACACACTTGTGATTTTTTCAAGCAAACCTTTGAAACAGTTGACAGGAAAATGTTGGTTAGAAAATTTAATTATTATGGATCGATTACCTGAGTGAAAGAAAACAAAAAAAAAATAAGTTCAACAATCTCTATCGAGATATATATCAACTCCAAGCTCACCTGGAGCGATCATATAGAAAATGTCAAAAGTAAGCTTAGCAAGCACATATTTCTACTCCGTCAGCTGAGGAATACTGCCTCCCCTGAAATTTTGAAACTTGTATACTATAGTCTCATTCAGTCGATTATTTGCTATGTAATTATTCTCTGGGGTGCAACATACAAGGCACAGGAAGTTTTTGCTATTAAAAAAAAAGCAGTAAGAATAATGACGGGAGTGCCACTGAGAGACCACTGCAAACCGCTTTTTATAAAAACTGACATAATGACTCTACCCTGTCTATTCATCTATCACTGCATTATTTACATAAAGAAAAACATTACAAACCTTCCAGTTAATGCACACTTCCATGACTATGAAACTAGGAATAGGTATAAACTTCATCAACCGTTTACGAGGTTATCGGTGTCGCAGAGTCACCCAGGATCAATTGGTATAAAACTATATAATGCACTTGATGACAATATCAAGTCTGCCCCCAGCTTACACTGCTTCAAAACTAGCCTGAAAACGCTTTTCAGGCAGAAAGCATACTACTCCTTAGATTAATTCTTTACTGATTGTGTCGACTGATATTTAATCAATATAATTCTGTGCTCTTTTCAAATAATCCGCTGTTATCAATAAATGTTTACTTGTTATTTATCGTCTGAAACTCTTCTAATTGTCCAATTTTATATATACTAATTGTTTAAATGTCAAATTTTATATTTACAGTTTACCCTTAAGATAGCTATAAGTTTGTGTCTCCTTAAGAGGCTTACCTGACGTGTTAGCTAAGTTAGTATGTTTCAATGGAGACTCTGTACTGTATTGTGAATGAACACTTATCTATCGAATAAATTGATTGATTGATTGATTGGTGTCCCTCAAAGAAGTGAATTAGGCCCCTTGATGATATATTTGAACCATATTTACCATGTTCCTGGTGCACTTGAGCTGAATTTAATTGCAGATGATACATCGCTCTATACATCAGAAATTAACCTGAGACTCAAACGTTCTATTAAATAAAATTTGACAGTGCATAGAATATCCATCTGAAATAAAATATTTGAAAGTTATTGTAGGAATCACTTTAAGTTTGAATAGTCATCCTGAATATGTGCTATGAAAAATTTAAAAAAATACTATTCTCTGGAATTAAAAACAAGTTAACAATGCATTCCAGAATATTACCATATAATTGTATAATTAAACTCCACTTTGTATATTGTCCGACTAAAATGTATTTAATGAACCAAAACAGGTACATTCATCAAATATTTGGCTATCAAATTCGAATCGATTATTCCTTTTAAAAATTGATATTCATTCTTAAAATAACCAAAGGTCTTCAACCAACTTAATGCCACATGTACAAAAACTTATCAATTATATCGGACTAAGATATGTATATCAATATATTTTGTAGGTAATTATAAAACAATTGAATCATCCTGTATATTTTATCTTATGGTTATGCATACCTAATATAATGTTATTAAGTAACTCAAAACTTATTGTGATTTATTCGTGAATCACCCTGTAACAGTAAAACTAGTCATAGGATTGACTTGAGCCCATTGACACTTTTGGTTACTAGGTCAAGTACAACAACATACCAAAGTTTGAGAAAATTTGACCGGTTGCCACTTTACATAAAAGAAGTGCAGGGTCCTTTACCTATGAAATAATCAAATTCATACATAGGAGACATAATCAAACTCTTACTGTGTATATATATATATATAAATATATATATATATATAAATATATATATATATAGTTACGAAAAGTGTCAATGGCCCAACTTAATCCTATGACTAGTTTTCTAGATACGGGGTGTTAAAGTTGAAAATATTGTTACAGAGTGATTCACAAATAAATCACAATAACTTTTGAGTAACTTAACATTATATTAGGTATGCATAACCGTAATAAAAAATATACAGGATGATTTAATTGTTTTATAATTACCTACAAAATATATCGGTATACACATCTTAGTCCGAAATAATTGACAAGTTTTTATACACGGGGCTTTAAGTTGGTTGAAGACCTTCGGTTATTTAAGTATAAATATCATTTTTTTAAAGGAATTACCGATTTGAATTCGATAGTCAAACATTTGACGAATTTGACTAGACCTCAAGATAATTCTCATACCCCGATTTTGTAGTTGACAAAACCTGTTTTGGTTAATTAAATATATTTTAGTCGGAAAATATTCAAAGTGGAGTTACAAATATATGGTAATATTCTGGAATGAATTGTTAACTTGTTTTTAATTCCTGAGAATAGTTTTTTTGAAATTTTTCATCCTTAAATTTCAGATAGATATTCTATGCCTGTCAAATTTTATTTAATTGTAGTTAATAGACTTTGGTTTGTATATGTGCATTTGATTTAAATGTATTTCTTTGTGAATATTTTTCATAGAACTTTTGAGTCTCAGGTTAGTATCTGAAGTAAAGAGCGATTTATCATCTGCAAACAAATTCAGCTCAAGTGCACCAGGAACATGGTAAATATAGTTCAAATATATCATCAAGGGGCCCTAATTCACTTCCTTGAGGGACACCAATATTGATAGCTATCTCAATAGAGATCATTGAACTTATTTTAGTTTTTTGTTTTCTTTCACTTAGGTAACCGATCCATAATAATTTAATTTCCTAACCAACATTTTCCTGTCCAACTGTTTCAAATGTTCGGTTGAAAAAATCACAAGTGTATTTACAGTCGTCATCATATGGATTTTTCCGTATAGAGAAAGTATGCTGATTCATATGAGTGATTCTTTCGAAACAGATTGTTGGCCTGAAAATAATTTATTATGATCAAATTAAGTAATTGCCAGTTCTAGTACTTTTACTCTTACTCTTTAAACTATTTATGAATGATATAGTGATATCCTGTAAGACTCCAAATCTGATAGTAGCTTATGCAGATGATACAAATTTTTGTGTCAATGGAAAATCCCAGGACTCTGTCTGGAGTTACCCTTGATAACAAAATGATATGGGAAAAACACATTGATAACAATATTCAATATGTCAATGAAGTCATGGATTTTCCCGGATTTCTGGAAACATAGCTTCTTAACACCCATTTTTAAATCAGGGAAAAAAGACGATATTGAAAACTATAGAGCAATTTGCATGCAACAAGATTCCAAGATGTTGGATTATTTTGAAACCAAAAATGTATCGTGGATATGCAAAAATATAATCAACGATCAGCAACATGGCTTCGTACAGGGAAGATCAACAAACACCAATTTATTACTCTATCAAAATTATATTCTATCGAATTTGGAAAATAATTCTCAGGTTGACTCTATTGATACAGATTTTTCATAGGCTTTCGACAGGGTCAACCATGATATCCTTAATAATAATAATAATAATACTTTATTTCCACTTAGACAAATTTACATTGTATGGGGAATTGTCAAGTTGATTTCTCTCGGTTTCAATGGACAGTTGTTGAGTTGGTTCAAGAGCTTCTTAAAACGCCCTTTTAAGAATGTGTGAAAGTGGCTGGATGTATTTCACATGTAATAAAAGTATCTTCTGGAGTACCACAAGGGTCTCATTCTGGTCCACTTCTCTTTAACTTGTTCATAAATGATATATGTTTCTCGATTAGGAATTCTCAATTTTTGTTATTTGCCGATGATCTGAAATTGTTCCGCCCTATGAACTCATTCCTTGATGCCAACCTCTTGCAAGACGATATTGAGAACTTAACCCACTGGTATCAAAACAATAAAATGAATTTAAATGTTAGGAAATGTTTTACAATATCCTTCTCCCGGAAGAAAACATCTACCAACTTTCCGTACAAAATGCGCGGTAATGAATTAGCACGTGTCAACGAGATAAAGGATCTGGGAATAAAATTTGCTTCCAAACTCACTTTTACCATACACATCAACGAAATCACAGCGAAAGCTGGGCTTCACCTTCAGAACATGCAGAGACTTCAGTCATAACACACTGAAAATACTCTACTGTTCACATGTCAGATCCATTCTAGAGTATGGGTCTATTGTCTGTTCCCCACACTATGATTGTTATGTTGAACAAATTGAAAGAGTGCAAAGAAAATTCTGAGATGTTGCGCTGATAAATTGGGTTTACTCCGAGAGCAATATGAGTATCGTATGTATTATTCTATTCTTGTAAATTGGGTTATCCCCTGTAATAATAAATAAATAAATACAAATGTCGAGATGTTTGACAAACTACGAGACTAGTATTGGTGTCCTAGGCAAGAACACTAACTACGAGTTGTCTCGTAGTTGGCAGTCAACATTTGAAAATGAAATCTTAAAGAAGTATGAGATGAATGTATATTTATTCAGTTATTTTGTCTGGAATAAATGCCTCTAAAGAAGTTATGGCTCTAAGATCGAGACCATAAAATATTCTCTTCAAGTACATGCCAAGAGTGTTAAAGTAGGTATATAATTACCAACATGCAATACTTCTTAAAGGAAAATCACGAGTTGGAGACAACTTTAATTCATTGGGGCCTTCAACAAAATTCACCTAACTATGTAGGAGCCAAAATGTATAACAAATTCAAACTTATATATAAGAATGATAGGAACTATAATTCATCATTCGAGAATGAACTAAAAAAATTTCTTATTGAAAACGAATTCTATAAAAATGAACAATTTCTCCAATTTTGAAAAATTCTCATTTTAAGAGGTTCACATTCAAATTTTAATCTGTATTTCTATGGTCAAGTTTTATGAGTATGTACCTGTATTTAGGCATTCACTTATTTTAATTGTATCGAATATTTTAATTCTATGTGTTTCTTTGACTAGTCCTATAAATGTACATCTGTATTTGGCATTGATTGAATTCATATGTATATTTCTGTGATGAATAAACTGATTCTGATTCTGAACAGTGTTTCTCAACATTACCCCGAATTCGCTTGAATTTGGATTATCAAATTGTTTGTCCTCATTCTCCAGAAACTCATTAGACACTCCATATTCACTAAAATGTTCAGTTTTGATTGGCACTTTTTTCACTATTTCTCCATTCAAAATATCATGAATGGCATCAAAGTAAGTACCACTCCCTACTTGTTCATTTTCGTCAATATCCTTTATTGAAAGTTCTGCTACACATTTGTAGTGTTCTGAACCCATTATGTTATTCAAAAAAATTCATTCCAATTTAGTATCCAAGATAATACGGAACTTACCTTAAAATTCTAATAAGAAAATGATATTAAAAATCAAAAGGAGACATTGTGATAAAACGTATATTCAACAAAAAATAATATTTTCTAATTCCACGTCGTACATATGAAGGATTAAAAATGCTCCAAAATTCAAATGTTATCACGCGAGCAAAAACGTGCTAGCATTGGCCGTACCATCATAATTTATGAATACATTGGCGCCTTGAATCGACACATTGCAGTCATCTGTTTAATTTGATAGTGGAAGGTGTAGTGTTTTGGAAGAACAGGTTTGTTGGCGAGTTCATTTGCCTCCTGACAAGATAGAGAATGATCACTTACACTATATTTATCATTTTCGTCACTTGAACTATAATCACAACTTTCTCCACTTATAGCCTTTCTACTCAATTTCTTTAAAGAGTCAGATGCTTGTGAGATTGGTTTAGTAGGTGTAGTTCCTACATTTCTGCTTGTGATTTTAAATGCCGATAAACCTACTCTAACTAACACCATACACTTTGCATTGAATATTTTTATTTCTAAATTCAGTATGGGTTTGAGTTGAAACATCTTTTGTCTCACCTGATGATTCCATATAATTTGTATTATCATTACTAGAAGGTCCTCCTAATTGTGAATCACTCCGGTCTAGTTGTATTGTACCAAGGTTTTCTTCAAATGATGTGGAAGTTGAAGCTACTGCTTCATCGATGATTTGACGTTTCAATCTTTTAACTGCTGCTGATCTAGGAGGCTGAGTGAAAGATATTTTTCTAGCTGGCTGGCAGTCAAATATGTGGGGTATGACTGTAGGCTTCATTTTTTTCTGGCCGCCTATGAGCTTGAATTTAATGTAGTTATCCATGTCTTCTTGAAGCTGCAATGATCAATGTGTAATGATAAATTTAAATCTCACCTATTCACAACCCCCACTATCAACCGTTCAATATTTTGTTTTGGTAGCTTTACCATCTATAAGTAATCATACACTCAAATTAACCGACTGTAAAAATAATTTTTGCAACATATATTATTTTTAACTCTTTTCATTTCACCCAAACAGGTTCACCTTTTCTAACAGGAATTTGAAAACATTATATTTAGATTTTTCGAGCACATATTTTCAAATCCACTATCCCCACAATTTAGTATTTTAAATTATGCTATTGGGTGGTTTACTCCCAAAATCGACTTCGACTGAGGGATAGCAATACAATCAATAAGAAACGTTATGAATTATGTATATAACAATATCCCAAAAACTTTTGATTCAATTCATATTTGGAAATTTATTTATTAGATATTTCTGTGTATAAACCACACCAAACGTGATCCCCAACTCTCTTCAAACTAGCAGACAAATATTCATAGGTATACTTACATTGAAATGATCTTCACACACATAGAGACCCCAGCTGCTTAACGATATGTCTTTTTCTTCATAGGTATACTTACATTGAAATGATCTTCACACACATAGAGACCCCAGCTGCTTAACGATATGTCTTTTTCTTCTCTCCTACAAGCTCTCAGCCATTTTGAGCGACGACTGCGATCTCCTGGCAATGATATAAATATTTTGTCTGGTGTGTTAACTGTGGTGCTCTTGCACATCGGCACAATGCAATATTTATAAAATAACTTTTTTTTTCCATTCCGAATATAGATATTTCACTGCAACTGCAACTACACCTGATAACCCACACGATACTTCCACACTCTGTAACCTGTAAAACCAAATGTCAGAATAACTTATAAAATAAACACTAATCAATCAGACTAATCAGCAATCAGCAGGGTTGCCAACAGGTCGTCACCGATTTCCTCACAATTTTTTTTGGGTTTACTCACAAATTACTCACAACTATAAAATATCAAAATCAAGACAGATTTTACATATATAAAAAATACAAAAGGAAGGAAAATGTGATTTTAGATTATAAACTGGTTACTGTTTCCCCTTTTTCCACAGAATAAATTTATCCTTGTCGTTTCATCTGACATCTGTCAAAAACTAAGGTTAACTAAACCTGTTTTTGACAGAACACGAGGTCCGAGTTGAGATCTTTGTTGTAGTGCAAGGTCATTAAATAATGTCCTTGGGTGTAGTGTAGGCAGTGAACTCTATACTATACGTACCTGGAACGGACCCGACCGTTCACTCCAATAACGTAAAGTGTGTCAGGGGCAGCTAAAACAGAGATAGCCTTATTTACGGTAACCTGTCTTTGTCATACTCAGTCAAATGAATTACGGTTATATGCATAAATTATCTCTTAACTGGAAATTAAGGGAGATTGGGGATTATTTTTGTTCAATACGTTTAATATAAGTGAAGATATACATTTATTGTGTTCTATTGTGCTATTAGTTTCGTTTCCTTTATCGTGTGTGGTTTAAAAAGCAGCATCGTTGGTGTGGTTTGCTACTGGCCTTGGCGATAGTTTTCATTTAACATTAAAAAACAATGGTGATTTATTGTATAGCATTTGGATGCAAAAACGAGCAAGATTATCGGCAAATATCTTTTCATGGGTAAGTTGATAATATTTAGATTTGGTTATGTAATGAATAATTAGCGATATTACTAGCAAGATTGAAAGTGAATTTATTTTCCAGTTTTCCATTCAAACGACCAGATATCCTAGAGTTATGGATGAAGGCAGTTCGCAGGGAGAATTGGGCTCCATCCAGAAGTAGCAAACTTTGTGGGGATCATTTTCTTCCAACAGATTACATGGTCAAACCAGGCTGTTCCACTAAACGTTTAAAACCAAATGATGTACCTACTGTCTTTTCATATCCAAAGCATTTGTTACCAAAAATTGCTGAACCTCGCATAAAATAAAAAAAGTGGTGGGTATCTAGTATGACGTAAAAGAAAGAAATATATATTTGCACCTATCTTTGATGAAAATAAAATAAGTTTTTTTTCAGGAATTGTCTGTGGATGTTCATACTGAGGATGTTATTAGTAATACCATATCTCCTAAGAACATTGATTTACCTTCCACTTCAACAAGCTCTCAAGTTCAAACGTTGATTGATTGCGAAACCCAAACTGTTCCATATAAGGATATTCTATTGCAAAGAAAAGTCAAAACACTAAAACAGAAGGTAAAGAGGAGAGGAGTGAAAATTTCCAATATGAAAGAAGTAATTCATTCGATTTCAAAAAGCGGACATAGTAATGAAAAGCTGGACGAAATCCTAAAAAAGCATTTTGAAGGTAAAAAGAACAAAATTACATTTTCAAAATAAAAACCCATAGCATATTTTTTCTTCAGGCTTGCCTTTGGAACTTGTACTTCTCCAAAAAGGGAAAGATGGAGGTGTACATTCTGGACAACGCAGATATTCACCTTTGATGAAACAATTTGCCCACACATTGTACTTTTATTCACCCAAAGCTTATAATTTTGTACGCAAACAATTTGTGCTGCCTAACGGAAGAACTATAAGAAAGTGGTTGAGTAGCCTAAACTGTGAGCCAGGGATTTTGGGTGAAGTTTTGGAATTTTTGAAGAAAGAAGTGCATGATAAACCTTATTTACTATGTACTATGTACTAAACCCAGCTCACATATCTGCTTTTTTATAATTTTTATAATTTTATTCTGAATCATAATGAACATTTTAACTTTATTATATGCATATGCGTGTATAGGTGTGTGACTGATTGTTTTATTTTATTTTATTTACTTTTACATATTACTATTATTCATTATATAAAAATCTCATACTTCTGCTTGGATATGATTTTTATACCATTATTTATTATTTAAATAATTGTGAAACACTCACTCACTCACTCTTTTTTTCTTTACTCGTGATATTTTTGAGCACATTTTTTGTATATTTAGTCTAATTTACGTGAATAAAGCTTATTATTATTATTATACTGATGTCGACTACTATATTTATCGTTGTGTGAATAAATTTGTATATATATATATATATATATATATATATATATATATATATATATATATATATATATATATATATAAAATTCTATTGTAATATAAAATTATAATTGGATTTCATATTGTGTGTTTATTTTATTTAAAAACCCCGTGGGAGAACAGTCAAAATTTTACTTGAACGTTGTACTGTTTGCATTATTACTTTCTTTCCTAAATAACGATTGGGAAAAAATCACGTTTTCTCCTAAAGAAACCTAAAAAATACAAATTTATTTAAAATAATGCGCGAGGGTTCCATTAACCAACATAAGATAGAAGGAGATAGGTATCCGTAAAAGATGCGGGTTGCCTATGAAATGGTTTTGCCTCACTTTTCGCCCGAGGCGTGGCCGTTCCAGGTAGTATATAGAGTTCACTGAGTGTAGGACACTGGCTTGACAGTTGACAATACAAAAACATAAAAAATGATTGAAGTTTCCCTTTCTCTCTCTAGTGTTATGGTCCTTGCTTCCGTTTGGCGCATTTGGCATTCGATCAAATGATTGAAGTTTATTCATTCAATAAGAGCAATGCTATGCTCGTTAAACATCGATAGTCTGCGATAGTATCGATATTTCCTATAAAAAATATCGATAATTATTATTTCAAATTCAAGTAGAATCGAGGTTATGATTGTTTGTCTGAAATTTATCAGAATTATTTTTCCAGCTTTTGAAATGAAAATTCATTGTATAGATGTAGTTTGTTACTTCAAATTTACAATCTGTTTTCTATCGATTAAAAAGTAGGTGAAAAAGGGAGTAAATTGTATTAAAACAACTGTGACCAACCGAAAAATTAGACCTTAGCCGCTCTCGATTGACGTTTGGCCGCTCTCGATTGGCGTTTGGTTCGGTTAGCGGTTGACGTTAAAATGGCATTCTTGTTTTCTGATTGACTGAGGGCCGGTATTATAAATATGTTTTGAAGTTAACTTTAACTTTATCAGTCAAGTTAACTTGGACATCAAAATGTCAGTTTTATAAAGGTACCATTTTTTAAATAAAAAGAAGAAGGCAAAAAGGTAACCCACAATTTTTCTCTTGGCAAAACGATCCCGTTGTACTAGAATAAGTTTTCATCATTTTCCATGAGAAAATTAACGTAACGTTCTGGTGCAGACCAATCTAGGATTGAGCGAATTTTTAGACAGACGATGGGCTCTTGAAGAAGAATCCAGTCCCTTCCCAAAATCCTCCTGTATCGTCTGTGGGCAAGATAAAAGTGAAAAAGAGAACCTTCAAAGAGAGTTGTGAGGAAAGAAAATAGAGTTAAGAAGAGAAAAAAGAGATATTATTCAACATACCGAAAATTA